>MU123707.1:0-236444 GCA_014904935.1 Melanogaster broomeanus | reverse complement strand
CCCATCGCATTCGGTTTCGACTGGCTTGACCTCTGCTAGTTTCCCGTTGAAGCACCGGAGACCGGCTGTCTTCCTTCTGAACGGTCTTGTCTACGGGCTTTCGCATGGGGATAATTTTGGTCTATCAAACTTGACAGATACCCGCCCAGTTTTTCTCTCAGGCCTGATCACATGCGCAAGTATGCCGGGGGTGAGTTCAACCCTAGCATTACAAAATTATAGTTCACAGCGCTTCAGTCAGGCAGTGCGCCCAACCGCGCTTGATAAGCCCAGTCCTGGGCGACTCAGCCCGTACAGCAACTCCAACTCTACTCCCAACTGCTCACCTTTCCAATGGACGGCGCCTCGTCAGCTGCAACCATCTTACAACTCATCGAGGTCGCGAACAAACTTTACGGTCTGGTGGATTCCGTCATAAATGCGCAGTCCTCTCGCGACAAACTCATCAAACATATAAAAATCATCATTACCGCAGCGAGCTCCGTGAAAGAGATCCTCGAATCCTCGCAGAGCTCAGATTGTGATACCCTGCGGACCGAATGGCTTGCGGACGACGGCCCTCCAGCGCACTGCATGAAAGTATTCAACGATCTACTCCGTGGGTTACCCGCAGATAGCAACAGACGCATGAAGTGGATCGAAAAGATAAAGTGGCCCTGAGGGAAAGGAAGATCAAAGCAGCTATCCAGACTTTTGACCAGTACCGATCTTATTTTCAGCAATTTTTGGGTGTCGAAAATTGGTAAGTTTCAGGAGCAGTTTTCAGGTGTAGACGATCACTAAGGCTCGTCTAGGAAGTCGATGAAACAAATCGGCGAAACGCAAGCAGAGAGATTCCGTGAAATTGCGGCAAATACCTCGTAAGTACCGAATGCTTCAAATTTCTGGAGCCCGGTTGTTGATGGACTTGGTAGGATGTCGATCACGGAGATCAGAGAAACTCACGACGTCCTCGAAGCTTTTGCCTCGAGGGTTGATGATGGCGTGCATTCCGTCAAAGCTAGTCAGGATGAGACGAAAGCTATTGCGCTTGAAGTCAACCAAGGGGTCAGGGCTATCGCGATTCATCTCGCTCGTGAAAGCGAGCTCACAAAGTCGGAGCAGCTAAATGCTACTCAGAGTGAGCAGTCTAACGCATAACATCTTCTGTGGACACTGATAGGCATTATTTTTTGATCAGCTGAACAACTCAAGACTGTCCTTGAATGGTTCAACCCATTTGATTGCACAGTGAAGCATGAAACTACGCTCAGACAGCGCCAAGAGCAAACTTGCGGTTGGTTATTCAATGTACAGCAATTCATTGATTGGCGCTCGTCACTCAGTCAGTTCATCTGGCTCAATGGAAAACGTGAGTTTGTGAATTCGGGTCGTACATTATTCGTCTCAATTGCGAAAAATACAGCGGGAGCTGGGAAGTCCGTTCTGGCGTAAGTACTTCTCCGTGCGTTTGATAGTGAGGCTTATTCGACCAGCGCGGCTGTCATCGAAAAACTTTCTGGATCTTTGCAATGCGGCGAAACTCTTGCCTACTTCTATTGTGACTTCGGAAACTCGCGATGCACCAGCCCAAAGGAGGTTATGTCCTCATTGGTCTTCCAGTTCCTTCGAAGTGCCTCTGGAAATTGGCTATCGCTGTTCCCAGAGCTGAAAGAGCGCATGGATCGAAAAGCTGCCCCCCCGCGGCACTAGATATTCTTTCGATCTTCTCATACGCGCTTCGAGATTGCATAAGCGACCAATGATAATCATTGATGCGCTCGACGAATGTTCAGATCTGCCGGACTTACTGGAAGTCCTTCTCAAACTGAACAACGGACACATCCGGCTCCTTGTTGCCAGCAGGACAGAATGGAAATCAAAGAGAGCTTTATTGACGTTCCATCGATCAGTATCATCAGTCTTGATGACATGGTCCAAGTTATTGAAGATGACATGAGACTGCATGTCAAGAGGCAACTGGAGGCTAGACGCAAACTCAGACATTACCCAATGACGTGAAGGATGAAATCTTGTGTTTGTTGCTGAGAAAGGCTGATGGGATGTGAGTGATCACGCGTTGTGTTGATTTTCGTCAATTAACCCTTTCCATGGAACTCTAGGTTTCGTTGGGTACAATGTCAATTGGACCGACTCAAATGATTGTCGTACGGATGGTGATATTCGAACAGTACTCGACACTCTTCCTTACCGGCCTTTTCGAAAACCTACTGAACGGATTCTCTCTTGACTATCGAGGAAAAGGAATTCGATGGCGCAGTTGCAAGCAAAGCTCTTCATGTGGCTCGTTCGTCGGCCCTCGAACCTCTGACGCTCTCTCAGCTCGGAGAAGCCCTCAAACTCGAACTCGGATGTCCCACGCCTGAATAACGATATCGCGCCCATGCATGACATTGACATCATGGACATTTGTGGAAGCCTTTAAGCTATGATGAGAAAAGTGGAATTGTGGTCCTGTCACACTACAGTGTCAAGGCAAGTATTTGCGACCTCTGTCGTAGCGTAGCTCACTGACTATGATGCTCACGGCTCACGGCTGTAGGAATACCTTAGTAGCTCTCCACCCCTTAACACAAATCCCTCGATAAATATTTCATTCGTCCTCTGCGTTGCCAATCACCAGCTTGCATCGATTTCCATTCAGTGCATCATCTTCCACGATACTATATATCTACGTACGAACTCCCACGAATCACAGAGTCTCGATTACTGGACTACGCTCTCGAATCAGGCTTCCTGCATATCAAGCACATAAGTGAAGAGGAGCAGTCAATACTTCCACTCCTCTTTCAGCTCCAAGACCAAGTGTCCTTCAATCCCGCCAAGTACTATGAAGCCTGTTGTTTCCCACTGGTGGTGGTTCACTACAATCCCTGCCCTGGCACTACATCTTGTCATCCGCTTTGGTCCACTGTGGCTGCTGAGGCAGTATCTCGACCAGCACCAATTAGATGCAATAGAGCAAAATAATGCCTTGACCTATGCCGCGCAATTCGGTGAGGTTTACCACGCCACCATGCTCTTGGATAAGGGTCTGGACGTCAACAAGGAGGGAACATTCGTGACTCGGACTTCCAAGAGTTGGTCTCTTGCTTGCCCCTGAAAGCAGCTGCTATGACTGACGAGAATGAGCACCAAGGCAACCTCGTGACGCTCTTCTTGGAACGTGGAAGTAGGATCCCCGGCGATATTATCCACGTTGTACTCAAGAGTCGTTTTGGGATGACGGACAATACTTCAATGGTCCAGAGACTCATGGACTACGGAGCAGATCCCAACGTCTTGCAAGATGGAAATTCAGCTCTTCACACTTCACTTTCACACTCCCACCGCAGCTTCAGCGATGATGCAGACTGCAATTGTCCAGCAATCGTACCTATGCTAATAGATGCTGGTTGTGATATACAAGCGCTCAACGACGACCAAGAATCACCATTCCATCTTGCGGCTCGAAATGGACACGTACCAGCCATCCAGTTCTTCATCAGCATTGGAGCAGCCTTACCAGGAGACGTCGTGCATGACGCGGCTCGAGCTCCAGAATCCTCTCGTCGTGCTATTATAAAATTATTGATGTCTGCTGGAGGAGACGCAAGTGCAATCACGAAGTCTGGTGATTCACCACTGCATACTATCCTATCTACCACTGTGATTTGCGACCCAGCCCTGTCTGGTTGCACTTGTCTCGGAGATATGCAGCTTTTCGTTGATGCAGGCTGTGAATTAGACGTCACCAATGGCGCCAGCCACACGCCTATGCACCTTGCTGTCATGAATGGATCTATATCCGCTGTTCGATTCTGTATGGATCTCGGTGCAGGGTTGCCTGCAGACATCGTTCATGCCACTGTTAGGGTCGATCTGGGACACCATGGAGGCTATCGACGTTCCGAAATGCTTCGTCTTATCCTGCACTCTGGTGCGGACACGAGTGTCTTGACGAGTACTGGTGACTCCGCACTACATACACTTTTCCGCCACAGCTGTTGGAGGAGCGACGTCAACTTCAACTGCGCCTGTAGAGAATTGGCGCACATTCTCATGGAGGCTGGGTGCTCGTGTGAGGCAGTGAATGATGCAGGCGAATCACCATGGCAGCTTGCTATCCAAAGCCACCCTCGTGTCTCTATCCTCCACGTCTTGGCTGACTTGACCAGAGCACCACCGTTCATGGATATCATTCACGCAGTTGCGCAACTCCCCGAACACGAGTCCCAGTTGTTTACAACAAAATTTTCACAGCGGCAGAATGCAAAAGGATTGTACAACTTGGCACGATCCAGCGATCGTTCAGCTCTACGTGTTCTTCTCAAACTTGGCTGCTGTAAATACTCGGAGTGCCAATGTGCAGAGGTCGCTCGTGTCCTTGTCAAGGATGGATGTCAAATTGAATCCCCAGACCATACCGAAGAATCACTAGTGCTACTTGCGGTTCAGAATGCCCATTATCCGGTCGTTGAGTTTCTGATCAGCAAAGGGGCGCGGGTATCTGATGAGATCGTTCATGCCGCCTGTCGAGATTCTCTAATTCATGTTCCCGTCGTCAAGAGTTTATTGCAGAACGGGCGTGACCACAACACATTCCATATCCACCATGATGGTGATACTCCACTCCATACTTTGGCAAGGACGCACTGCTGGACGTACTGTAACTGCTTGCAGACAGCCCTTGTGTTGGTGGCAGCCGGATTCAATCCCGAGTCATTGGGTGACGATGGAAAATCAGTTGTTCAGATTGCAGCAGAAAGCGGACACATCTCCGTTGTTCAATATCTCCTTGGCCTAGGTGTAGAAGGAACACCAGACCTCATCTACACTATTTCTCGGCATGATCATTCCGAATCCTTCACCGTCATACAGCAGTTGTTGCAACGCGGTGCAGACCCCAGTATATTGGGGCCTTCTGGCGATACGCTACTCCATTGCCTGGCCCAATCCAGCCATGCTCCATCCCATCCCAGCTACTTCGAAAAAGTCCATAGTCTGTATCCAGGGAATTTCGACTTGGACCTGCCCAATCGGAGTGGCGATACAGTGCTGCATCTCGCTGCTCAAAGTGGTAACCTGGCGGTAGTGGAATACCTACTGGATCTGGGTTGTGTTCTTCCCGCTGATGCCCTACACTCCGCCGTTGTGAAAATGAGACCAGAGACTCTACGGATGGTCAGGCTATTGATAGACCGTGGCGCGTCAGTGGTATCACGCAATCATCACGGTGACAATTTGTTGCACTCAGTGTTGAAAGCTGACGTCCATGACTTAGATGCTTATCTGGACGTTTTCCGCCATATCGTCGCACTGGATGTCTGTGATATCAATGCGCTCGACGCATTTAGCAAGGCCCCTCTGCACTACGCAGCCGCAGGAAAGGATTCCTTACCATGTGTTCAATTGCTACTTGACAAAGGTGCCAGGATCCCGACCGATATCATTCATTCTGTGGTTTATAATCCGCAATCCGACACCATATCTACCATTGAGATGTTTCTCCAAAATGGTGTATCACTTGACTCATGCAGCAAGAATGGCAACAACATACTACACTCGTTACTCATTCACGCCTACTCTTTCGATGGCGAGTTTAATCTTGATATTACCCGCTATCTGGTCGAGACTAAGGGGTGGAACATTCATTCACCGAACCTGCGAGGGGAGTCCCCGATATCTTTGGCTACCAAGCACGGCCACGTATTGATCGCGGAGTATTTGCTTGCCCGGGGTGCAGACGTTCCGGCAGGCATCATCCACACCATTCTGCAACCCCACTCCATAACCACAGTACACCACTGCCAAGAACTCATTTCTCTCATTTTGCGCCATGGGTGGAACATCCACTCACCAAGCAGCGAGGGAGGTAACGCGTTGCATTCTTTACTTCGTTATAGCATGTGGGCAATTGAAACATACCTGGAGATTACGCAGTTCCTTGTGCTGCAGGGATGCGACATCCACAGTCGGGACTTCGATGGAAAAACGCCGTTGCACCACGCAGCACGTAATGGGGATATTCGCATCATCCATTTCCTTATCCACAGGGGTGCTCAGCCCCTTGAGGATGTCCTCCATGATGCATTGATGGGTGGCATGCACAATACAGAATCCGTCGTCCGTCTGTTGCTGGAGAACGGCGCGTCCATTTCCTCAAGAATGAAGGATGGAAGTACTGTCTTGCACACTTTTCTCCGTAAATCGCTTCGCTGGAATTGCGCTCCGGCACACTATCTCGCGGTGGCTCTCCTTCTAATTGACAAAGGTTGTGAGGTGAATGCCCTTGATTCTGTTGGGGAAACACCATTGCACGTCGCAGCCCAACTTGGATATATACCCATCGTCCGTCTCCTCCTCGACAAAGGGGCGGTGCTGTATGGAAGCATCATTCACTCAGTTGTAAAAATGGCTCAATGCACGGCCTTCAAGCCAATTCTCAAAATTTTGACGACCAAGGGATTAGACAGACAAGCGCTTTTCCTGGAGAGTGAATGCCATGGTCTTTTGCATGTACTCTGCCGCCAACAGTTCCGGAGGCAGAGTGCATACATAGAGCCCAGGTTTTGCGGGCAAGCGGGTTTCGTCTGGAAGAGCATGTGAACACGGAAGACGACAGAGGGTTTACGCCACTCAGCATAGTCCTCAACAAGAAAGAGCCTTCTCCTTCGCTTGTCACCTACCTCATCGACATAGAGGCGAAAGTTCTCCGATGTCAACTTATTTGCATCTCAATAATCTACGCTGTGCCCGTGAGCTGTCCTGGTATCCAGACGCCATAAAGGCCTACGATGCGATGCTCGCACGGCAATCGATCAAACCTCGGCGACGTGCGTGAGGTCCAATCTGGTTTGGCCCATCGCTTCAGTCTACTTCCTAGGGTGGTAAACCAGATCTTGGACACCGCTGGATTTTTGGCATGCAGCAGCATCACGCACTGGAACGTGGAATTTACATACAGGCAATCCAAGGTGTCGCTTGCATTGCCTTGGCTTTCGTCGGACGCCAGCGACGTAAGGCTTCGTCGGATGGTCATTTCGTACAAGCTTCAGGATGGTGAGGTCTACTGTACGCGTATTTTCACCACGCAGTAGCCTGACTCTACAGCAGACAGACCATATATAGATTGGGGTGGAGTTTCTGTTGCCCCTCAGCGTCAAAACACCTCTTCCGGCTTTCTGCCCCTCAATTCGAGGAACTCACGTTTGGAGGTCACGAATTTGATCGGGACAGAGGTGTGGGATAGGTGTGATCCTAGAAAACACAATGGGTTTTCGTTGGAGGATTTGGTTACCGGTGACACGCTGTGTTTCGAAAGGCGTGTGGACGACTTCTTTTTGCGAAAGTACATAGAAATGGACTTGGAGCTCGAATTTCTCCGGATCGACATGTATTATACCTATTATACCGTGCATTAGCATACCTTAGCGATGTTCTTTGCTCTATGATTAACAGTATACCCCAGACTCACTCTTTCGCATATCTGTAGCTGTATTACGGATGCTTGTGAAGGACTTGTCCTGCGCTTCAACGATAGCAAGCTTCGCGCTCAGCTTAGCTAATAGATGGGGAACAAAGAGACAAACCAATTGCAAAGCAATGGAGGAGTGCTGCACTTGCTTGAAAGAGTTGCAGCGTCCTTGTGGGAGGACGTCCACCCAGCACAGGTGATGTTGTTAGACCCGTCGGAGTCAGCAGCCGACTAGCTATTTCAGAACAAGCATAGCTCTTGGAACATTTTTTTATACCGCGTAAGACGGGGCACTGTGGGGTTTCTCCTGTCAGTGGCGTCAATGCAACTGCAACAGTCAATGAGCTAACGAGTCGTGCAAGGTGCGTGTCCTCACGAACTCCGACTTTGTTCAGTGCTCTTATCTAGTGATGAGGGAATCATCCATTTGGAAGATGACTTAAGCTAGGTTGCAATTCTTGGAACCTGACTCGACGCTCTTGCCACCAATCATACCTCTATGGCAACGTGCAGCCGTCTGATAACCCATTATCCGTCGAGCATTCAGCGTAGAACGCGCCGCAGATCAATCCATATGTATTTTAGCTCAGCTAGTGCGAGATGAATATAATGACTCCTGATAAAAACTGACTTCATGTGTTGCTGAGTGCGATTTGGGTCTTACAAAGACTTGTCCCGGGTGTATGGAACGACGAGGGTTGAACAGCGCAATGAAGATACATGCCATGGAGGGCGAAGCCAGGGTTAACGGCTCCCTGAGAGAGGCAAGTGTTGCACAGTGACGGGAGTCGGTGGTGTAGGACTAGTCAGAGTTATTCTGGGAACAATCTGGGTGTCCGCGGAAGCATGCGTCATGTCTAGAATCATAGTAGAATGTAACGACGTCCCTAAAATGGAACAGGTCGGAGTCGAACCCATCCAAGCGGACCAAGCCAGTCTGGCGTGAATGTACGCAAGCGATGCATCGATGTGAAGTGGCTCATTGAATGACTCGTCTTCGTCGTTGATATCCCCAAACGATGTTGAGTACCATATCGAGTATGTAGTCATGCCAGCACATTGTTTTGACTGTCGAGCCCCAAGAGTCTAACGTTTGCAACCTGCTGCAAATAAAATAAATAGTATACATATTTAGTGTCACGCCAAGCTGGCATGCCAGTGACACAACCACTTCCAAGTTCCAACTTGCGTTGTCCAGCCATGTTTGCAGTTGAGGAATTATAATAACTATTGGGACGTCGTACTGTACTGCCCCAGTCAGTATCGCCACCCACAGCACTCGATTCGACTTGCTTGACCACTGCTACTTAGCTCCCGAGTTAAAGCACTGAAAGACCAACTGTCTACTTTCTGAACGGTCTGTCTAACTTGCAGGATCTACCCGCCCAGTTTTTTCTCTCGGGCCTATGATCACATGCGCAAGTATGCCTAACATTGCAAAACTATTATAGTTCACAGCGCTTCAGTCAGGCAGTGCGCCGAAACGCGCTTGATAAGGCCAGTCCTGGGCGACTCAGCCTGTACAGCAACTCCAACTTCACCTCCCAACTCCTCACCTTTCCAATGGACGGCGCCTCGTCAGCTGCAACCATCTTACAACTCATCCAGATCGCGAACCAAGTTTCCGCTGCGTTGGGCGAATACGTGCTTTCTGTCAAAAATGCGCAGTCCTCTTGCAACAAACTCATCAACCATATCTCAATCATCATTACCGCAGCGAGCTCCGTGAAGGTTATCCTCGAATCCTCGCAGAGCTCAGATTGTGATACCCTGCTGACCGAATGGTTCGCGGACAGCGGTCCTCCAGCGCACTGCATGAAAGTATTCGACGATTTACTCAGTGGGCTACTCGCAAATAGCAACGGATGCATGAAGTGGATCGAAAAGATAAAGTGGCCCTTGAGGGAAAGGAAGATCAAAGCAGCTATCCAGACGTTTGACCAGCACAGTTCTTACTTTCAGCTATTTCTGGGTGTCGACAATTCGTGAGTTTCAGGAGCGGTTTTCAGGTGTAAACGATCACTAAGGCTCATCTAGGAAGTCAATGAAACAAATCGGGGAAACGCAAGAGAGGGTTAGAGACATAGTTTCAGAGATCCGTGAGATTGCGGCAAATACCTCGTAAGTACCGAATGCTTCAAATGTCTGGAGCCCGGTTATTGACGGACTTGGTAGGACGTCGATCACGGAGATCAGAGAAACTCATGACGTCCTCGAAACTTTTGCCTCGAGGGTTGGTGATGGCGTGCAATCCGTCAAAGCTAGTCAGAATGAGACGAAAGCTATTGCGCTTGAAGTCGACCAAGGCGTCAAGGCTCTCGCTCGTGAAAGCGAACTCACAAAGTCGGAACAGCTAAATGCTACTGAGAGTGAGCAGTCTAACGCATAACAGTTAGTGTGCACTGACAAGCATTATTTTTCGATCAGCTGAACAGCTCAAGGGTGTCCTTCGATGGTTCAACGCATTTGACTGCACAGTGAAGCACGAAACTACGCTCAGACAGCGTCAAGAGCAAACATGCAGCTGGTTATTCCATGTACAGCAATTCATTGATTGGCGCTTGTCACTCAGTCAGTTCATCTGGCTCAATGGAAAACGTGAGTTTGTGACTTCGGGTTGTACTTTATTCGTCTCAACTGCGAAACATACAGCGGGAGCCGGGAAGTCCGTTCTGGCGTAAGTACTTCTCCGTGCGTTCGATAGTGAGGCTCATTCGACCAGCGCGGCTGTTATCGAAGAACTTTCTGGATCTTTGCAGGGCGGCGAAACTCTTGCCTATTTCTATTGTGACTTCCGAAACTCGCGATGCACCAGCGCAAAGGAAGTTATATGTTCACTGGTCGTCCAGCTTCTTCGAAGTGCCAGTGGCAATTGGCTATCGCTGTTCCCAGAGCTGAAAGAGCGCATGGATCGAGGCGCTGACCCCCCGCGGCACTAGATATTCTTTCCGATCTCCTCATTTGCGCTTCCGGATTGCATGGGCGACCAATGATAATCATTGATGCGCTCGACGAATGTTTAGACCTTCCAGGTTTGCTGGACGTCCTTGTCAAACTGAACAATGGACACATCCGGCTGCTTGTTACCAGCAGGACGGAATTGATCATCAAAGAGACATTTACCGGCCTTCCATCGATCAGTCTGAAGGACATGGTCCACGATATGGAAAATGACATGAGACTGCATGTCAAGAAGCAACTGGAGGCTAGACGCAAACTCAAGACATTACCCAGTGACGCGAAGGATGAAATCTTATGGTTGTTGCTGAGAAAGGCCGATGGGATGTGAGTGATCACCGTTCGTGTTGATTTCTCGTCAATCAACCCTTTCCTTGGAACTGTAGGTTTCGTTGGGTACAATGTCAATTGGACCGACTCAATGATTGTCGTACGGATGGAGATATTCGAACAGTACTCGACACTCTTCCTACCGGCCTTTTCGAAACCTATGGACGGATTCTCTCTACTATCGAAGAAAAGGAATTCGATGGTGCTGTTGCAAGCAGAGCTCTCATGTGGCTCGTCGCGGCCCTCGAACCTTTGACGCTCTTTCAGCTTGGAGAAGCCCTTAAACTTGAACTCGGACGTCCCACGCTGAATAACGATATCGCGCCCATGCATGACATTGACATCTTGGATATTTGTGGGAGCCTTTTAAGCTACGACGAGAAAAGTGGAATTGTGTTCCTCTCACACTACAGTGTCAAGGCAAGTGTTGCAACCTGTGTCGTAGTGCAGCTCACTGACCATGAGCTTCATGGCTCACGGCTCACAGGAATACCTTAGTGGCTCTCCACCCCTTAGCAAGTCCCTCGATAAATATTTCATCCATCTCTCCACTGCCAATCACCTGCTTGCGTCAATTTCCATTCACTGCATCATCTTCCACGATACTATATATCCGCCTACGAATTCCCACGAATCACGGAGGCCGCGATTGTTGGACTACGCTCTGAGATCAGGCTTCCTGCATATGAGGTACATATGTGAAGAGGACCAGTCAATCCTTTCAGTCCTCTTCGAGCTTCAAGACGAAGTATCCATCAATCCTGCCAAATATGAAGACGTTCCTTCGTGGCATGGCGGACTCTGGTGGCTCACTACAATCCCTGCCCTGGCACTACATCTCGTCATCCGCTTTGGTCCACCGTGGCTGCTGAGGCACTATCTCGACCAGCACCAATTGGAAGCAATAGAGCAACGTAATGCCTTGGCCTATGCCGCGCAATTCGGTGAGGTCCAGCACGCCACAATACTCTTGGATAAGGGTCTGGACATCAACAAGGAGGGCACATTTGTGGGCTTCGAAGACTTGGTCTCTTGCTTGCCCCTGAAAGCAGCTGCTATGGCTCACGAGAATGAGCACCAAGGCAGCCTCATGACGCTCTTCTTGGAACGTGGAAGTAGCATTCCCAGTGATATTATCCACGTTGTACTCGAGAATACTTCTGAGATGATGGACAATACGTCAATTCTCCGGAGACTTATAGACTGTGGAGCAGACCCCACTGTCTTGAAAGATGGAAATTCAGCTCTTCACTCTTGGCTGTCGCACTCCTACTGCCATGACATGGATCCGAGCTGCGATTGTGCAACAATCGTACCTATGCTAGTAAACGCTGGTTGCAATACCCTAGCGCTCAACCACAACCGAAACTCGCCATTACATCTTGCGGCTCGACATGGACACGTACCAGCCATTCGGTTCTTCATGAACATGAACATCGGAGCAGCGTTACCCGGAGACATCATTCATGACGCGACTCAAGCTCCAGAATTCTGTCGTCATGCTGTCATCAAATTATTGATGTCTGCTGGAGGAGATGCGAGTGCGATTACGCAGTATGGTGGCTCACCGTTGCACACTCTCCTATCTAGCAGTACGCATTGTGACCTCGAAGATGCACAACTTTTCGTTGATGCGGGTTGTAAATTGGACGTCACGAATGGCGCCGGTCAAACGCCTATGCACCTTGCTGTCAGGAATGGACATTTATCCATTCTTCGACTCTTTATGGATGCCGGTGCAGGGTTGCCTGCAGACATTGTTCATGCCACTGTTAGTGGTCATCATGGATTTGATGGACGCTATCGACGTTCCGAAATTCTTCGTTTTATCCTGCACTCTGAAGCGGATGCGAGTGTCGTGGCGCCGGATAGTGGTGACTCTGCGCTGCACACACTTTTCCGTGTCCCCTGCTGGAGCAACTCCGACTGCGACTGTGGGGAATTGGCACAGATTCTCATGGAAGCTGGGTGCTCGTGTGAGGAAGTGAACAACGAAGGCGAATCACCATGTCAGCTTGCTGTCCAAAACCACCGTGATCTCTCTGTCCTCCATGTCTTCACTGACTTTACCGGTGCATCGCCGCTCGTGGATATCATTCATGCAGTTGCTCAAGTCCCCAAATGCGAGTCCGAGCGGTCTACAATCACCCATCACTTGCCGCAGAATGAAGGAGGATTCAACAGCTTGTCACGAACTAGCAATAGTACAGCGCTACATGTTCTTCTCGAACTTCGCTGCTGTAAAAACTCGAAATGCCAATGTGCAGAGGTGGCTCGTATCCTTGTTGAGGGGGGATGTCAAATCGAGTCCCGAGACCATGCCAAAGAACCACCATTGCTACTTGCGGTTCAGAATGGCCATCATCCGGTTGTTGAATTTCTCCTCAGCATAGGGGTACGGGTGCTCGATGAGATGATTCATGCCGCCTGCCGGGGTCCCTTGCCCCGTGCTCCTGTTGTCAGGAGTTTATTGCAGCATGACCATGATCACAACACATTCCATATCCACTGCGACGGCGATACTCCACTCCATACCTTGTTAAGGACACACTGCAGCAGGCGTTGGAGCTGTGACTGCTTGCAGACGGTCCTTGTTTTGCTGGCAGCCGGATTCAATCCCAAGTCATTGGGTGACGATGGAAAATCAGCCGTTCAGATTGCAGCAGAGAGGGGACATATCTGCGTTGTTCCATATTTCCTTGATCTAGGTGTAGAAGGAACACCAGACCTCATCTACACTGTTTCGCGACACAGTCATCATCCCGAATTCTTCACCGTCTTACGGCAGTTGTTCCAACGCGGTGCAGACCCCAGTATATTGGCGCCAAGTTCTGGAGATACCCTACTGCATTGCCATGCCCAATCTCATCTCAGAGACTTCAAAAAAGTGCATAGTCTATGTCTAGGGAAGTTCGACTTGGATTTGCCCAACTGGAGTGGCGATACAGTGCTGCATCTTGCCATTCAAAGTGGTAACCTGGGGGTAGTGGAATATCTACTGGATCTGGGTTGTGCTCTTCCCACTGACGCCCTGCACTCTGCCATCGTGACAATCGAGCCAGAGACCCTGCAGATGATCAAGCTACTGATAGACCATGGCGCGTCGGTGCAATCACGCAGTCATTGTGGCGACAATTTTTTGCATTCAGTGTTGAAAGCTCACGTCGAAGGCTTGGATTATTGTCTGGATATTTTCCGCCATGTCTTGGCACTAGACGGCTGTGATATCAATGCGCTCGACGCATTTGGAAAGGCCCCTCTGCACTATGCAGTCGCAGCAGAGGATTTCTCGCCATGTGTTCAATTGCTACTTGACAAAGGTGCCCAGATTCCGGCCGACATCATTCACTCTGTGGTTTATAATCCGCAATCCCACGCTATATCTACGATTGAGATATTTCTCCAAAATGGTGTACCACTTGACTCATGCAGCAAGAATGGCAATACCGTACTACACTCGTTACTCATTCACAGCCACTCCTCTGATGCCAATCTTAATATCGACATTGCCCGCTATCTGGTCGAGACTCAGGGGCAGAATATTCATTCACCGAACCTGCGAGGGGAGTCGCCAATGTTCTTGGCTACCAAGCATGGCCACGTATTGATCGCAGAGTATTTGCTTTCCCGGGGTGCAGAAGTTCCTGCGGGCATCGACTCACCAAACAGCAAAGGAGAGTCCCCAATAATTTTGGCTATCAAGCTCGGTCATAGATCGATTGTGGAGTATTTACTTGGCAGGGGTGCAGAAGTTCCGGCAGACATCATCCACAGCGTTCTGCAATACCACCCCATAACTGCCGAACACCACGGCCAAGAACTCATTTCTCTCATTTTGCGCCATGGGTGGTCCATCCACTCACCAAGCAGCAAGGGAGGCAGCGCATTACATTCTTTACTTCGTGGCCCATGTGCGACAAACCTAGAGACTACACAGTTCCTTGTGCAACAGGGATGCGACATCAACGCTCCGGATTTCGATGGAAAAACACCGTTGCACTACGCAGCACGTAATGGAGATGTGCATGTTGTCCGTTTCCTCATTGACCGCGGTGCTCGCCCCCCCGAAGATATCCTCCATGATGCCCTGATGTCTTCCTTGTGGAGAGGCTTGCAAAATTTACCTGCCGTCGTCTGTCTGTTGCTGGAGCACGGCGCATCCATTACCTCAAGAATGAAAGATGGAAGCACCGTCTTGCACACTTTCTCCATAACTCATCTTGCTGGTGGGACTCTTGGGAAAAGTACCTATCAGTGCCTCGCCTTCTAATTGATAAAGGCTGCGAGGTAAATGCTCTTGATTCTGCTGGGCATACACCATTGCACCTCGCAACGCAACTTGACCGTATATCCGTGGTCCATCTCCTCCTCGACAAAGGGCGAAGCTGTGTGAGGCATCATTCATTCAGCTGTAAAAATACCATGCTGGAACTTCGAGCCAATTCTCAAAATTTTGACTCATTGGGGATTAGAAGACCAACTTTCCCTGGAGAGTGAATGCCACGGTCTTTTGAATGTTCTCTGCCGCCAACAGTTCTCAGATGCAGAGTGCATACATAGGGCCCAGCTTGTGCGGAGAAGCGGTTTCGTCTGGAAAAGCATGTGAACACGGAAGACGACAGAGGTTTACGCCACTCAGCATAGTCCTCAACAAGAAAGCGCCTTCTCCTTCGCTTGTCGCCTACCTCATTGACATAGGGGCAAAATTCTCCGATGCCAATTACCTGCACCTCAATAATCTACGCTGGGCTCGTGAACTGTCCTGGTATCCCGACGCCATAAAGGCCTATGATGCGATGCTCGCGCGGCAATCGATAAACCTGGACGACGTGCGTGAGGTCCAATCTAGTTTGACCCATCGCTTCAGTCTACTTCCTAGGGTGGTAAACCAGATCTTGGACACCGCTGAATTTTGGGCATGCAGCAGCATCACGCACCGGAACGTGGAATTCACGTACAGGCAATCGAAGGTGTCGCTTGCGTTGCCTTGGCTTTCGTCCGACGCCAGCGACCTAAAGCTCCGTCGAATGGTTATTTCGTACAAGCTTCAGGAAGGTGAGGTCTACTGTAGGTATATTCTCCGCGCACTAGACTGACTCCACAGCAGATAGACCATTTATAGATTGGGGCGGAGTTTCTGTTGCCCCTCAGCGTCAAGAGGCCACACCCGGCTTTCTGCCCATCGATTCGAGGAATTCGCGTTTGGAGGTCACGAATTTGATCGGGACAGAGGTGTGGGATAGGTGTGATGCTAGAACACATAATGGGTTTTTGTTGGAGGATTTGGTCACCGGTGATATGCTGTGTTTCGAAAGGGATGTGGATGACCTCAACCCGTACTCCGAGTTACGACAGTACATAGAAATAGACTTAGAGCTCGAATTTCTCCAGATCGACATGTATTATACCGTTTCGTAGCATTAGTATACCTCTTGGCGGTGTTCTATTCTTTGCTCTATGATTAACAGGATACCCCGTATTCCTTCCCTCGTATATATGTGTGCTTGTGAAGGACTTGGTTTGCGGAAGTGAGCTAGCTCGCGCTCGGTTAAGAGTCTTAAGACATGGGAAACAAAGAGACAGACCAAAACACTGGAGGAGTATGTACTGTACTTGCAAGTTGCAAGAGTTGCACCGTCCCGGCGGGAATACGTCCAACTAGCACAGTTGACATTGTTCGACTCGTCACAGTCAACAGCCTACTAGCTATCGCAGAACAAGTATGGCTCGTGGAGCATTTTCTTTATCGCGCAAGTCGGGGCAGTGTGAGGTTTCTCCTGTTAGTGGCGTGGACGTAACTGCTGTAGATATATGAACTAACGAGTCGTACAAGGTGCGTGTCCTGACGAACTCCGACTTTGTTCAACGCTCTTCTCTAATGATGAGACAACCATCCACCTGGAGGTTGCAATTCATTGAACCTTACTCGACGCTCAGGCCACCCGTTGCTTCCTCCTCGAATCACACCTCTAGGTTAACTGTGCCGACTGCGCTGTGCGGCTGCTTGATAGCCCATTATTTGGGGAGCACTCAGCATAGCATGGCGCCACACATCAATCTATATGTATTCAGCTCAGCTAGTGCGAGGTGAATGCATGCCCTCTGATAAAAATTGACTTCAAGTGTTGCGGAGTGCGATTTGGACCTCCCAAAGGCCGCTCCAGGTATCTGAAATGACGAATTTTGCAGCAGTGCAATCAACACACATACCATGGAGGGTGAAGATTGGTGGTTTCCTGGGAGAGGAAAGTGTTGCGCAGTGACGGGAGTCGGTGTTCTAGGACTAGTCAGAGTTATTCTGGGACCAATTCGGGTGTCCGCCGAAGCATGCGTCATGGTGGTGCCTAGAAGTTCTACTGGTTAGAGACCAGAACACGAACATCAACGTCAATGTACGCAAGGGAGGTGAAGTGGGGCGACGGACGAGGCTGTTACACACGATTTAGTCCTGTGAATCAGGAGTGGAGTGGAGGGAGAAGGATCGAATGAAGGTGGGATTCATCCTATGACTCTAGGCAACGAGGATACTTTGACCGCAACAGCGACATCCGCTTAGCTTTGCATGTAGGCGTGGGTAGCTATCTCAAGGCACGTAATTGCTGACTTGCGATCGAAAAGGGGAGACGATACTCCGGAACAGTTCCCGTCAAGACTAAAGACACCTTACCGGCTCCAACCGCCATCGTGGACAACATTGGAGGAGAAGAAGAAGAAGGAGGGACTCAATCTGTGATAGCAACAGCACTAGTGAGAGATCAGATGATGATGACGGACTATTATCCACGAATCGATGTTGTACGATTTGCTAGTAAGGAGACAACGTATTAGTTTGTAGTTGTTTGGTGAGTTAGATAAACAAGTCCGTTAAGTCCGTTAAATGTCAGGTTCCTCGGTGACATCTTTTTTCGGATGCGGGTGCATGCGGGATCTTCTCATTTTCCATCGCCGTACCCTTGTCCCGCGGAGTGTCTCAAGAGATAACATCGTTAGTCGTCGTCGTCGTTGTCGATGTCCCCGAACGATGTTGAGTACGGTGTCGAGTAGTCACGCCATAGCGATAAGGAGAGCGTGACGTGTGACACAGGGTTGTCACGCCAGCGCATTGTTCGAGTGTCGACTGTGTTTGCATTTAGTTTTTTGTATGGTAGAGCATACAGCACAGGCTACAGCAACTGAACTCATTTCGAAACATCTGGCCCTGCCTCGCGACAAGTGCGGGTCGGTAATCACAAAGGACAGCTGCCAGCCATTCCTAAACGCCCGTTACCTTTTGCTCTCTTTTCTTTCTCTTTTTCTTCTTTTTGCCGAGTTTCGTCCCCTGGGAACAGCCCTTGCGTGTATCCGCAGCGAGTCGCTCCGTTGAGTCGCTCGCACAGGACCTCATCAATATTGCTCCGTTGGCGTTGCGGGTCCGATTGTAAGTAAACTTGTTAATTCCGTGCTTAACTTTTCTTATTTGCCGTCCTTTTCGGCCGGGTCTCATCATGCACGTAGCCTTAGCCTTTCCCTTATCGCTGATCTCCACTCCTTCCTTGTAAAAACGTAAGCACACCATTCACTCCCCCTCATTACTCCCGTGTCCCGTCCCCTGTCCGTCTTCCCTAACATGCCCTCCTACCATGTAGTTCCCTCCCTGCCCCTCCTTCCCGTTCCTGGGTCGGGCGCTAACGACTTCTCACTGGTGCGCGTCCTTACTATCACTTCTTTTGCCCTCCTCCTCATACCCAAATCGCATCCCAGACCATTCAATGAACACCTACCAACCACAACCTGGCACCTCCCAGCAAGGACACCGTCAATACCCAATACATCCCCCATCCTCACAGCAGCCAGCAACCCATGTCTTTTCAACCAGGCGGCATCGGCATGTCGATGCCCCCCAATAACATGAACATGAACGGAGGCGGAATGAACATGAACAGCGCCAACATGGCTATCAACCACAACAACATGTCAAACATCACCCCCGCCTACCTTGCCGCACTGCAACATGCCCAGCACAATCAAGGTGCCATGAACGGCATGATGGGCAAATTCCCCTCCGCATACCCTTCTTATGGTGGCCAGAACCAGCAGGGCCCACAATCCATGAATCCGTCACATTCCCAGATGTCGTCCATCACTTCATCTCAGATGCACCCCTCCCAAGCTCCACAAACACCCAATCTCTCGTCCTCACAAAGTCAGACCCAATCCATATCGCCAACTCAGCTAATGTCCGCCTCGCCCTCGCAGCTTATGGCTGGTCCCTCGGCTCAACAAGTTCCGTCCCAGCCTCTCACGCTCACCCCCGCACAGCTCCTTCTACAGCAACAAGGAGGATCTTTGAACCCCGCTTCTCTCGCTGCAGGTGGTGGTAATATGAACATGTCCGGCATGAACCCAAACCTGGCCTCACTAGGCGGTACGGGTGGCATGAACGTGAATATGGGAGCAATGAACAACATGCACAGCATGCAGAGTATGGGTAATATGGGCAACATAAATATGTCCAGCGGCATGAACATGCAGGGAATGGGCCATATGGGCGGTGTGCCAACCCAAGGCCAACACCCAAACACTCGCATGAATTTTCCGCCTGGCATCCACCCCCAGCGATACGCTCAAATGTCCCAACAGGAACGCGCCGCTTCCAACGACAACAGCAAGCCGCGAATCTGGGACATGGGCTCCCACAAGAACGCGCACCCGGTCCCGGTCCACCCAGTCAATCGGCCATGAGCGTGGTCCCAGTCTAACCCACGAGCGCCCTCCAAGCCAACACGACCGTGCTCCGAGCCAGACACACGAGCGCCAGCCTAGCCAACAGCCCCACGACCGTGCCCCGAGCCAGTCTCATGATGTATCAGCGCTTCAAGGCGACCGCCCATCCTCTTCAGCGTCCGTTCGCTCGCATCACTCGCATCATACCCACGGCGATGGTCCTACTTCCCAACATGGGATTATGCCCCCTCCAGGTTCCCGCCCAGGGACGGCGACAGGTACCATGTCCCAGACGCCATCTCGGATGCACCCTAACCAGCACCCTATGAATCTCAACCCTAACATGAACGCCGTCTCTCTCATGTCGAGTGGTGGCGGGACGAACATCAATCCCAACATGAACCACAACATCAATCCTCACATGAACCCAGGTCCCAATCTGAACTCCGTGATGAACCAAGCTCAGGCACACCAAATGAACTCGGGTGCCAACCTCAATCCTCAGTTGAACCCTGGTGCCAATATCCAGATGGGTGCTGGCGGAGGTGGAATGGGGATGCTGATGAATCGCCCACCGACGAGGACGGGATCTGCCCTTGGTCATGGGTCGCCGAAACAGTCGCCCCGTATGAGTATGGGGTCTATGGGTGGCCCTCCTGGTGTCGTTGGGATGAGTCCTGGGATGGCTGGCGTGGGTGGTGCTGGAATGGGTGGAATGAATCCAGGCGTCCAGAGTAATGTGCCGGGTAACTTGGGCGGTGGGGGGATGGGTGGAGGTATGGTTGCGAGTATGGGTGGAGGGATGAATGCACACTCTATGAGTGCTGGGAACATGGGTGGTATGGGTGGCGGTATGGGCGGTGCCATGAACGGAAATGTGGGCATGGGCATGGGCGCCCAAGGGATCCCAGGGATGCCTGGTGTCATCGGAATGGGAGCTATGGCACCGATGAACATGAACCCCACGAACTCGAGTGGTCTAGGTGCAGGAGGGAATATAATGGGAGGTGCAGGAGGCGGATTGATGGGTCCCCCCGTCATCCCTCAGAGCATGCAGCGACCTGATCGAGAGCAGGTGATGCAGTCCCATGTCCGTGAACGGTCGGCATCTGTGCAACGGGAAACGGTGGGTATATACGTTTTGATGTCCCGTCCTTCGGTAGCTGAGCTGACTGGGACACCTTGGTATCGTCTGACAGAGCCTTCCTCCAAGTTCTACGGGTCCGTTTATGGGCCAAGGCCTCGATAGTCCTAGTGTCACGAACCTCTCGACCATGGGTCCTAACATGTCTGCCACCATGCACGGTGTACCTCGACAGTCCTCTCAACCCCCAGTTCATCCTCACCAACAGTCGCCTGTTCGTCAGCTTCCCACCGCTCATCGTTCTCCGATGCCTCCCTGTACGAAAAATTGGTGACACACCCGGTCCTGCAGGAGCTCCTCCGAGCAACGCACCTCCAATTCCGGGTGCAGCTCCAGGGCAGAAACTTCCTCCCCACCTCGCCTCCCTCAATCCTGCAGTCACCAAGATCTCATTCATACCCTACATCGTCCCACCCAAACCGGCTGAATCCACGGACGGCACGTCCGAGGAAGATAAGAAACCCTCCACTGATGAGTCTACCTGCAGATGCTAACGATAAACCCACGGAGAACAAATCGTCCTCTGTGAAAATCGAAGACCCTATTCCTCGGCTCTCGCCCGCCGAGATTTCCACTCTGAAAGACCTGATGGCGCGTGATTCAGCATACGAGACTGTTTACCGTGCCGAAGAAGCAAGGATGGTTCGGGAGCTTCGGACGGCCGGGCCTGGCTCCCGACTGGCGTGGTGGGACCGGGACTATGCTGCGAGCGTGGGGGTCAACAGGAGGCCTGAAAGATTCGATGTCAAGTATCCTCGTGCACCGAGAAGTGAGGGGAACATGGGACCAAGGAAGAAAGGTGCGAGGAGAGAGGGCATTCGTATGTGAGTGTTCTTGTTATTTATACTCCTGGGTGGCGCTGCCTCGTTACTGATCTTGGCGTCGCGGAAATGACAGACCCAGAAAGCTGCCACCTGAGCTGGCGGACCGCCCTGAACAGCTTGTTCCGATCAGACTCGAGTTCGATGTGGAACACCACAAGATGCGGGAAACGTTTGTTTGGAACTTGAATGGTGCGTCTCCGTGCGTCGCTGTGCGGTCTCCCTTTGTACAGCCGCATATGTGTGCACATGCAACGCATCCATTTTCCTCCCGTAGATCCGGTCATCACCCCCGAGCTATTCGCACAGACCCTGGTTGAAGACTACGCGCTTGCCCCAAGCTATCATAGCGTGATCACCAAGTCGATACAGGAACAGCTGAGCGATTTCAAAGCGCACGTAACCAGCACGGACGCGGACTGGAAACCACCCTCTCCTACGACCGACATGCGCCAGTCGGAAGGACCCAGAGCTGTCGAGCAGGACGACTCTGACGTGGAAGTGGTCGTCAATCGTGGAGAGACCGCATCGGATCGTAAAGATACACCGCGGACTGTGGAAGACGGAGGCGATGACTCGATCTTGGTGAGAGGTACCCTGGATGAGGAGTCAGTGCAGTGGTGGGACTCCTGGCGGAAACGTGCAAGGAAAGACATACCATCTCGTGGTGTTGTATCAAACAATCGGAGGAAGAAACGCAAGATCAGTGTCAAGGTTGAGGATTCTGATGATATCAGCGTCAGCGAGGACAAGGAGAGGCGTCGCACTGTTGACGAATTCGCAATGGACGAGAAGAGCATGCATGAAGAGCTGCGGATATTAATCAAGGTGGAGTTGGGTTGGTTCAGATGTGCGTCCCGGCTGACTTTTTTTGCGGTAGCTCGATATTATTGTGGGTTCCATGAAACTGGACGATCAGTTCGAGTGGGATCTTGACAACCAGGATGCTTCTCCGGAGCAATTCGCCGAGATCTATGCAAAGGAACTAGGCCTAGGTGGAGAATTCAAGTGAGTTTTTGTATGTTGAGAACGTGAGCTGCAAAGTCGCTAACGTTTTGTCCAGGACCGCGATCGCCCACTGTATACGGGAGCAAGTGCAGGTTTACCAGAAGTCGCTCTTCCTTGTCGGTCACCCCGCGGACGGTTCGCTTGTCCAAGATGACGACCTCCGCATGTCCTTCCTACCGAGTCTCTCATCTGGCACCAGAACCATGGACCAAGTTTCGTCCTACACACCGCTTCTCCATTATCTCAGCGATGGCGATATCGAGCGCAGCGAAAGGGAACGTGAAAAGGAGCTTACCAAGAGACGGAAACGTAACACTCGTGGCCGTCGTGGCATCGCTCTACCGGACCGCGAGCCTAACAGAACCTACCGTACCCCGCGCTCGGCTTCCCAGAACTGGACCCTGCTACGCTTGCCCTTGCTGCGGCAGCCAATGCGCCAACTTCGAGGCGTGCAGCTGCTGCTGCTGCCTCACTGACGATTGCCAACATGGTGGCGTCAGAGAATGGCACGTCTATTTTGCCACTGCAGTTACCCCCGCAACAGTCGACCTCGCAGATTACGTTGTCGCTTGGGAGGGAGAAGAAACCGAAAGGACTGTTCAAACCGCCGACGTATCCTCCTTCTGTTCTTCATTCTCGCGCTCTCATCACCGCGCCAACCCCTTCGACTGGCGTGGACTCGACTTCGATGCTACCACCATCGCTTCTGGAGAGCGAACCGCCGGCCTCCGTCGTCAGCGTTGCGCCTCCTGATTACAAGGCCGTGGCGAAGAAAGCAAGGGAGATCGAGAGAGGAGCAAAGGAGAGGGAGTTTGCTGACGGCCAGCACGCCAACGTGATCAACGGGGTGTGGCACTGTTCGAACTGTGGCTGTCCAGAAAGCATAGCTATCGGGCGAAGAAAGGGTCCTTTGGGGGATAAATCGCAATGTGGAACGTGTGGTATGTGACCGTCTGCTTTTAACTGTGGGCCTTCTTTCTTACTGACTCCGCTTGTCGCCAAGGCAAATTCTGGCACCGGCACAGACGACCGCGGCCTGTTCAGTACAATTCAGATCCACAGCACCACTTGAACCTTAGAAACGAGGTTGAACAGGTCAAGACCACCGCAAAACGACGCGGTCGGGCGCCGAATTCAGCAGTCGCTGATGGTGCAGAGACGCCAAGCCGGCAAAAATCTGAAGCATGGGTAGAAGCTCCTCGACCGCCGGATTCCTCTACAATACCACCATCTGAGGATGACAGACCAGTTTCCCCAGTCTCAACGGCGTCTAGTGGCTCTGAGGCTCCCCTTGCTCATCAATTCCTCAAGACCAATGGCAAAATACGATCAGTTTCGGCTGCACCACCCCGACCATCCACCCCTGATTCTCCTCGACCAGCAAGAGGCTGAGATGTCTCCCAGTGAGCATGGTTCCCAGCACCGCATTCGAACGGAACATACGTGAGCATTAACTGTCTAAGAATGGGATTTTATTGATGCTGAAGGTTAAGTGATAGTCCATACCCGCCTGGCTTTCTTCCGCTATCCTTGCTCTACAAACCAAGTACCCCGACGACAAATTTGAAGCAATTTTGCGGAAGCCTGCACCTGAGGCTGCGCCAGAGTGGAGAATAAAGTGCCTTGACTGTCCCGGCAAGGTCAGATTTCTGTCTTTTCTTTGCGATGCACTGGTGTATCTGATGACGTGTTTACAACCAGCTGTATAACTCGGGTCCTGGTGATTCACTCTCCAATTACGACGTTCACCTCAAGAACCGCCAGCATCGGATGCGTGTCAGCAATCGTGTCAATGGTTCCTCGTCGTAGTGGTTTTATGCGGACGTCCCATAATATCTTTGTCTGGTCCACGCTTACTTGCTATCATTTACTTGTGCAATTGTCTTGCTTCGCTGCTGTCTTCGTACCTCTGTACTCGAGTTGTACATACCTTATTATCATGTTTATCTGCTTTCCAGTTGCATGGGAGAACCTGCCTCACTAGGTTCTAGTAACACCGTCGCGTCGCCCCATGACCAATTAGCGCCTCAGTCGTGCGCGTGATTCGCAGAAACGTTCCCATCAGACATCAGACGACCCTAGGCTAGAGCATCACTACTTAGCAGGAACCATGACTGACGTTCTATGGAGACCCGATGCTGATCAGCCCAGACCAGCCCTCGAACGAGGAGATGTTTACAGACCCGACATCCTGGCTGAGATCGAGAAATCGATCGAGTCACTCAGCCCCAAACTAAGGGAGCTGAGTGAAAAAAGTCCTTGGTAAGTGTCATCATGCCGTGATCATGGTTCCTCAAACGACTTAACTAGCTGCTCACCACTGCACTATTAGCTCACCCTGAACTGAAGTTCGAAGAACAGTACGCACTCACAGCTGATAACCCATACGCAATTATGAACCCATGATCTAGTTACGCTCACGACGAGTACACAAAGTTCGTCGAGGAACAAGGATTCGTCGTCCAGAAACACTACCTCCTAGAGCACCGCCTGGGTCGCCACCTACACGCACGGCCAGGGCGGCCGTGTCCTCGGCGTGAACTCTGAGATGGACGCGCTGCCCGGGATCGGCCACGCATGCGGGCACAACCTGATCGGCATATCGGGCGTCGCCGTCGCTTGTGCTGCCAAAGCTGCGATGGAGAAGTTGGACATCGACGGAAAGGTCGTCTTGCTCGGCACCCCTGGTGAGCTTCCCGTCCGATCTGCGACCAGGCGCTGGTGAGCTGATCGAGAGCGTTACGACTGTGTACAGGCGAGGAGGGCGGGTTTGGAAAGGTGCGGTTGTGGGATAAGGGTGCTTATGAGGGTATGGATGTCTGTCTTATGTGTGTCACCATGTCGACGAGTCCAACGCTGTTTCTCTGGCTGAACACGTTCCACGCAGGTGTCACCCAGCTCCAGGTCCACCTCACTCCATCAGCTTAAGCAGCTGCTTAGCCGTAGTCCGCCTTAAAGTAGACTTCTTTGGCCATACGTAAGAAACAGATTGCACTCCGCCCCCCTGATTGACTCCATGACGTATTCGTTGCGTTTAAACTTTAGGGCACATGCGGGTCTGAGCCCTTGGGAAGGACAGAACGCACTCGATGCTGCCGTCCTCGCGTACACAAACGTCGGGCTTTTGCGCCAGCAGATCAAACCCACCCATCGTGCTCACGGGATATTTTCTGGAAACGATTGGGCACCTAATAGTCCGTATACTCTCTTCTTACCTTGCCCTTGACTTTGCCCGACGAGCTCTGAGCTTGTTTTTCGCAGTCATCCCTGACAATTCTACGATGCAGTAAGTTCCCCCCCCGCGCGCCGTCATTGCAAGTGTCAATGTCGTGAGAAAGAAAAAGGATTGACCCATCCGCTTGAAGGTGGTACGTTCGTGCGCCTACGACCAAGGAGGCATTGGAGACTGCAGCTCGCGTCAAGGCATGTTTCGAGTGCGTCTTTTCGTTTGTCGGGTTCGTGCTATACCCAACTCAGTGCATGTCGTCCGACAGGGCTGCGGCCATTGCTACCGGATGTACCGTGAAGATCACCCCTGGGTCTATCGGGAACGAGCTCGTCCAGAACAAAGTGCTCGGTGCGTCGGCGCATTTGCACATCTCCTCCTTGGGGTCTCATGGGTGCTATACATTGTATCAGGAGAGGAGCTAACAGATGTCGTCCGCAAGCGATACGGTGACATCGACCAGGAGTGGGGTATCTCGAGCGCATCGACAGATTTCGTATGTTGCATCCCATATGACTGATTGGTTCAGAGAACTGAAGCTGAGATTTCGTAGGGAAATATTTCATACTGTATGCGTTCACTATTATTCTTTTTATATACCATTCGCTGATACACTATCTTAGCGATGCCTTCACTCCACCCCGGTTTCTGTATGTTCGCATACCTTTCGCCCACGAGATCTCGCTGATGAGAGACTCGCCTGTCTCTACATAATGACTCAACAGCCATTCCCACTTCTCCGGGAGGGGGAAACCACACGCGGGCGTTCACAGATGCCGCTGGTACTGATGCCGCCCACGAGGCATGTTACACCGTATCAAAGGCGCTAGCGCATGTCGGCATGAAGGTGTTGACGGATGAGGCATTCCTGACACGGGTGAAGCCAAGTCTTGTCATTGGTCGGGACATACTTGATGCTAATACCACTAACGCAGGTGAAGCTCGCATTTGAAGAAGGGAAGAAGGTTAGAGGTGACTGAAGGAAATCAAATAGTGTAACTAGTATATTACAAGACAGCTAAGCGGAAGAATTCAAAAAGTGACACGTGTACATTGCGCAATGCGCGCTGATCAGACTAAAAACATATACTGCATGCGTGTTCCGATTCGAGTATTCTGCGCTCACCACTTCTCGTGAGCAGGGCGCACTGTAAGACCATCAGATTAGTCGCACAGCGGGGGAACAGAAAGCGAGCTCACAATCGATCTCCCATGTCCAAGCCGAGTTGTCTTGCTCGACAAGGTGCAGGTAGGACTATGTGCATGGGGCGATAGTCAGGAGACACATTATCACAGGGTTACCATGTACTGACCTTTGCGATGGAATCAGGGTCAAGACGGACGTCGGTGTTAGTTTCCCATTCAGTGTTGTCGCGGAGTCCTCTGCTACGGTCAGTAAGGATGGATCCATCGATGATGCTCTACGGTTGAGAGAAGATAAATCAGTTGGGAGCCCTGACCGGGCCACCAAAAACAGCTCACATGTGCAACCTGGGAGTTCACCGCGATAAATCAGTACGAGGCGACCGTGGACGCAAGATGTCAATATCGAAATCACGAACATGAATATTCTGTTTCCAAAACTCCTTCGCCAAGCTCTGCGAAAGGGCTCTGATGCCGAATTTGCCAGCCGCAAACGCGCTCGTCAGAGTGTTCCCTCTGAGCGAAGCCGTGGCGCCCGTGAAGATCAACGTGCCTTTCTTCCTCGAACCACCTTTCCCGCCCTCGTCCGCGGGCTCCAGACTGTTCTTCGTAAGCTCGAGGAGGACCTCTTTGGAGAAGGCAAAGGCAGCGACGACGTGGGTGTCCAACGACTCGCGGATTTCCTCGTCGGTAATTTCCAAGAAGGGCTTTCCAGATGCCGTACCCGGCGTTGAACAGCGCAACGCGGAGGGGAGAGGTGGATGCGGGGAAGTGGGACCTGATAGAGGAGAATGCAGAACGGATAGAGTCTGGAGTGTAATCCGAGACCGGGAACGCTGCAGCCTGATACCAGAAACGTCATTTGTTAGGTCTCAATGCTGGAATACAGAGAGGAACGAGAGGACGAACCTCTCCGTCGTTCTGGTTGATCTCATTGGCGAGCTTGTTGAGATGGGCGGGACCACGGGAGATGAGAGCAACTCTGTACCCTAGCTTTCCAAATAGGCGGCTATAGGGGATTGGTTATCACTGGGTCGTTGGAATGAACGAGACAAGCCCTACGCCGAAGCAGCCCCTGTCCCTGAATAAAACCTTGCATGAGCACCGTGAAAGAACGAGTCAGAGCAACACGACGAGAAGCTCACCTGAACCGTTTCCAACACCAGCAACGACGAACAGAGGACGAATGGAAGACATTTCTTGTGGAATGTGCAATAACTGTGCAGATAATTCGTACCGTGCACGCGCGCTGTATTTATAATTTGGCTAAGTGTACTAGTGACTGGTGGACCTGACGTGATTGGTGGCACGAACTATGCGATGAATTCGGTCATGTTCTTACTCATGGATAACAAATATCCTCAGTTACAAGTGGCGAGCTCTCAGACTCTCAAAGTTCATCCCATGTCATGCTTTGTCACCGCTGTCACTGGCTTATGTCGATCAACTTTCAGTGTCTATGTTGTCGGTCCGATGGGGTAAGGTAACCAACTGAACTACGTGATCAGTGCGAGCCGTGAAGCGCAATGTGCCCGCCTTGCTGTTCTGCCAGGCATCATAACGCTTTGCCCATGTATAAGTGCCGTAGGCTAGAGACACGTCGTCAGACAGAGCTTGATGGAATCAAAGCGGGGGAACAGTACCTATGGCGAATGGAACGATCCAGTATGGTACTTGGGAGGCAATGCGTCTGGACCGTTGAACAACCAGTTTTGGAAGATATCCTTCGTTGCACGTTGACGGAATGGGGAAACCGCTACACGATGGTGCGATATGACGGTTGGCAGATCAGGTTTCAATGTCGAATTACACGCGATGCAGGGTGAAGCGTCGATGAGTATGGCAAGGTGCAGAGCTGCCAGTTGGACGGACTTACTGTAGGTGATGATGCCTCTTTGCTTCAAGTTACTGTTGTCACCCCACCACGGGTTCTAGCAGTGTACATACACGCGTCACTTTTATATCCCGGACTGTCGTTGGTCAAAAACTCACGTAGGTTTTGGCTAAAAAGCGTATGTAGCAAATAATAAGCGGAGATAGTCAGTCTGTAGACTTTTCGACACCGTTCACGGATACGAATACTCACGTCCTGGCATGTCACTGGAACGAATTGCAGTCGGTCGCATGATAGACAAAACCAGTCAAAAAACAAGGACTGCGGTAGGTTGTGGAGGTTAAGCTGAATGCGGCTTTGACTTGCATGTCCGAGGTTTTCCGTGTGGACCAAACAACGCACAAACAAAAGTACCACGTCAAACTTACCTCCACATTCACGTGTGACATCGTCCAAACCACATCACGAAAAGGTACGAATCTGCTACAACCTCGTCAGTAGTGTGTTGGCCAATACATTTGCTAGGCATCCATTTTCAAACTACGCTCGTTCACCCGCAAAATGATGAGCCACCAGACACTGTACAACCTCGCCAACTACCTTGGCACACTCGCCATGATCACAGTGGTCGCATACCACTTCGTGGCAGTGAACGCACGGCATATTGCAAAGAACGGACAAGTTTGATATCGAGGGTGTTCGTGCAGAGGTACTTGAACGCTTGCCAAGGATTGGGTACCCAAAGTACTTTAATGTGAGTATGCTGAACGCTCAGCCTGAAGGTCCTGATGATTCATAGCGCAAGCAGTTATTACATTATGCAGCCGTTTTGAACCATGTCTTGGGATCCTACGTGTCGTCGTCCCAAAACCAGCCGAACCTGTGGGCCAAGATGGCTGTTCTGACTGATCTCTCGGAGTGCCACAACACTGTCCTGCAGTGCAACCCTATCCACTTGCTGTTGCCTCATCGCCTTGGCCCTGTTCTGCATGCACGTTGCTAGTGTTGTCCGCAAACTGCCCTCGTGCACGACCTGGTGATTTCTCGGTGATAAATGGCGGTCATCTTCCTGCTTTAAGCAGCAAGAGCAGGGGATAGATTCTAGCACCGCAAAGATGCTACGTGAGTGTGTTCGAGAGAACATCCATGTTTGGGGTAGGTATCAAACTGGCCGTTGAGCGTCTCAACGTAACACGCAGCGAGCTCGAGATTTACACACGCGGACGATACCGCAGCACATGTTACAATCATCCATGTTATTGGTCATGGCATGGCATGGCACGCCCGATGCCACGACCTTTTGGTGTTGTCCCTGGGCGTTCGAAGATCACTGAAAGTAAAGTCAAAAAACTGAATCGCCACACAGCTTGGAGCCTATATTAACAACTAGCTTCGTGGTGCCTTCTCCGACATCCGCGATCCATACATTGTTCCGTTCCGTGCAGCGGTTGCCATCCTGCCATTCTGAGAAGGAGGAATCAACGGTTTATTTTCATATGATAAACCATCAAGACCTCCGTGATGAACTACGATATCACGATATCAGATGCCTGCTCTGAGTGATCTGCTACAACCTGTCCTGTGGCTACCTACTTCCTTGTGGCCCACCGCCTTGGCCCTGCCACCCCTGCCCTGCATAACTTCCAACTTCCTGTGCCTGGCCACTGTCATCTGCAAACCGCCCTCGCACCACCATAGCGTCGGCACCATGGGGCTGGTCTTGCACAAGCTGGGGGTTGTTCGATGATATATCGAGGTCGTCTTCTTGCTTTGAGCAGCAGGAACAGCAGGAGATTGGTTCTGGCAACGCGAAGGTACTATGTAAGTAAGCGCGCTCGAGAGAACACAAATGATTGGAGTACGCACCACAACCTGTGCAGAAGGCTCAAGGTAACTCGGTGAGCTTGAAAAATGTAGACATTGACAAGAAATGTGTCACATACAACAACACGTGAGGATTCCACAGAATAGGTCGCAACAATCCATGTGATTGGTATGGTTTTTTGAAGCTGTGGTATAGTAATCACGTCTCTCTCCCTTGGTGTTCAAGTTATCAGCACTGTCGTCTGACGGCGTTCGAAGTGTACTGTGGAAAAGAAAAGAAAAGAAAAGTCCAAAAGACCAGAGAATGGCATGTACTTATAGTAGCCGCACAGCCTGGATGTATAACATGATAGGCGTCGACGTGGTTACGAACGTCATCAGATCAAAGCTCACCTGTGTCAAGGAGAGATGGAGGGTTGACTGTAACGTGGTCTTGGGAAAGCCATGGTGGTGCCTCGAAGAACGAGAGGATAGACAGCCTGAGAGGTTCCGGAATCCGGATGCGGGACAGGTACAGAATCGCACGAGACTTGTATACATCCAAAGCCCATTCTTTACGGGCTGGAGGGCAGGATTGGAATACTTGAGTGGGAAGTTCAAGAACGGGCTAATTAAGAGGGACGGCTAGGACTGATACCGTTGTAGTGTGTCATATGTCACGATTGCAGATCGCGTAGGGTCACGTGTTTGTGAAATCATGGCCAATTTCCAGAATCCCCCAAAGCAAGTTAGTGCGAGCAGACCTGAAGCAGTTTACATTGTCCTGGAAAAGCCATGGCTTCAGATCCATTTGTAACCACAGAATCGACTGTCAAGGCTTTCATAGTACAGGCACCGTGCTCTTCTCTCCCTCGAACGTCAAGCAGAGGTAGAGCGTACCTCGCTGCTCTTGACCAATTGTGCACCGAAGCTCCTTGAGCAGCGAGGGCTCGCGTTAGGCGGGCTGGGAGTGGTCTCGGCAGGAGTGGGACTTGGTGGAAAGACGTACGTGATCCCGTCCGGCCATGACTTGGTCCACTACATGCAACTAAGTCGGCGAAGCGCAGATTGGTAGAACTGGAAAGACCCGCGGGGTATCATTCCTCGCCGCTTTTCCCACCTCATACCTTCAGGTCTGTTAACTGCTGGCGTCGTTCGTGGGGAACCAGATCCTAGATGATCATCTTACAGGCCTGGAGATCTCGCTCGTATCGAAGATAACATCTCATCCGGACCACAGAAAAAGATAGGAGGCAAAGGGAAGAAAGCACAGGCAACCGAGTTAGATGCGAAGAGCTCAAGAATTGCCGAGGGCGTAGTATACAAAGTATGTGTCGGTACATGGCCTCTTTTCTCATTAACATTTACCCTTTTGCGACACTTCCGCAGGTCACAGATACCCGTATCGTCATTGCCGTCGACCCATCTGATTCAAGTGATGCCGATCTCGACTTATCTGAGCGTTGTCGCGTTGTCAAACTAGCCAACAACGTTACCTATGATCGGTAAGGCAATCAGGCTTTACAAGGCACGAAATCTTGAAATACTATCTCCAGGATGGACAAAGCTCTCGATCACCTAGAGAGAATAGCGGTACCCTCTACCAGAAAGGTTACTTTGTTTGTAGATCGCTGCTACTATGATTCACCGTTTTCACGCTTTATCAGCCCGACGATAAGACGAATTACGAACTCACTCCCCTCATTCGCGTATTGCTCGGTATGTCACCGCTGTCGAAGCCCTCGGATCTAGGTGACATCACCTTCTTTGACGAGTCGCTCAACCCAAGCCAGAAGCAAGCCGTCAGATTTGCATTAGAAGCTGCCGAGGTAGCGTGCATCCATGGACCTCCAGGTCTTTCGTTACTACACTCCCGCCTCGTCCCAACTGATATCCAACCAGGCACAGGAAAAACGCACACCCTTATCGAGATCATACGTCAACTCACATCTACCCCACCTAGCACCACAGCTCAGAAGGCGACTCGCGTTCTTGTTTGTGGTGCCTCCAATCTTTCGGTCGATAACATCCTCGAGAGACTCCTCGCCCTCCCTCCACCTGAGAAAGGAAAAGGAACACCGCTGAAATTTACGCGAATCGGTCATCCGGCGAGGGTAATGGCACGTGAGGGGGTCTTGGATGCTACGTTAGAAGTCAAGGCTGGCCGGAGCGACCAGGTCTGCAGGCATCTCCTCGCTATCAACTTTTCAAACCTAAGTTGGTTGGCATCTTATCTAGGCGGCGCTCGCTAAGGACGTCAAGGCAGAGCTTGATGCTGCTCTTGACACTCTTTCCGGTAAAGGGAAGGGAAAGGGAGGGAAGAAGCCACGTGGGCTGGAACGGAAGAAGATGTGGGAGGATGTACGCGCATTGAGAAAAGAGTAGGTCTGTTTCTCGGCGGGTAAGGCTATCCCTTATCAACGCGTATGTCAGGTATCGACAGAGAGAAGGTGGAGTTGTGAGGGCCGTTCTCTCAGAGTCCCAGGTGCGTATGCTCCCTGAGTTCCGGACGTTGCTTAAAGAACTCACAAGTTGTCGCAACGCCCATAGGTCGTCCTCGCGACATGTCATTCTGCGGGCGGGAGGCAACTCCGAGATCATGTTTTCGACGTGGTCATCATTGATGAAGCCACTCAGGCCCTCGAAGCAGTACGTTGATGTAGTCTCGGATACCTGACACGCCGATCACTGAGTCCCTGTTATGTTTCAGGTGTGCTGGGTTCCCATATTCAAGGCAAAGAAGCTGATCCTCGCCGGTGACCCGATGCAGCTACCTCCCACCATCTTGTCTTTGGACAAACATAACAAGAAGAATAAACAAGCAAAGTCGTCACAGACAACAGATAAGACAGGTCCTCAAGGAAAGAAAGCGCCAACCAAGCCGGCAAGCACGCCAAAGCCAAGTGTAGAAGACGAAAGCAGACCCATTTATGCGAACGACGAGGACGAGGATAGCTTCAGTTCTGGTTCGGAGGCTGGCTCTGATTCGGATTCGGAGTCAGTACGAGGGGACACGGAGATTGCGGAAGATGCTGTTGTACCTGCAACCGCTGGTGCAGAGAAATCAACCGAACTGCCTGTGCAGAAACCTAGACGCTCAATTGGACTTCGTCCGCCGCGAACGCTGGAGACTACTCTCTTCGACCGCCTGGAGAGAATGTATGGCCCCGGAATCAAGCGCTTGCTTAATGTCCAATATCGGTGCGACCATTTCGATATCTGGTGTGATGTTTCCCTGAATCTGCTCACTGGTGTTGTCATTTTATTTCAGGATGCATGCTCAGATCTGCCGGTTCCCGTCCAAAACGCTCTATGCATCCAGGCTGAAGTCTCACGACTCCGTATCGTCACATCTCCTACGTGATCTGCCAAATACAACCTCATTTGTTGAGACAAAGGACGAGGAGACCGATTACAGAGATTCTAGGCACCCCTGTCGTATTCTTCGATACCGCCGGCTGCGAATATTACGAACGACTGGAAGGAGACGGAGATGAAGGCAGCCGTTGTAACGAGAATGAGGCCATGGTGGTAAAGCGATGGACAGAAAGGCTTGTGCGTTGATCGGCGTCACTCGTTCTAGGAGCGTGCCTCAGCCCGAAACTCATGCCACAGGTCGAAGCCGGGATACTTCCTTCCCAAATCGCTGTAATCACCCCGTACGTAACCGTGAGGTAAATCTCTCACGTCCTTCACTGATCCCCGTTGCAGATATCAAGCGCAGGTGACGCTCCTCACTTCTTTGCTGCGTCCCGAGTATGGCCCTGAGCTTGAGATCGGAACTGTCGACGGTATGCAAGGCCGGGAGAAGGATGCGGTGATTATCTGTCTAGTGCGGAGCAACGACAAGGTCTGTCGTAAATTGGAACTGATAGCAATCTTATCCTCAGTTATAGAACGTTTCCATCAGCGTGAAGTCGGTTTCTTGAAAGAGAAACGCCGGATGAATGGTAAGTCCGCATCTGAGACACGCGCTTTCATATATGACGAGAATAATGAACGTCACAGTGGCGATGACACGAGCAAAGAGACATTTGGTAAGTTGGGAATCGGGCTTGGTGCCTGTCCTAGCTCTCACGTTCATTGCTAGTGTGTCGTCGGAGACTCGTCAACAGTCCAGCATGGCGGCGCATATCTGAAAAAGTGGCTCGCATGGCTGGAGGCAAACGCAGATGTCAGATTCGCAGAAGCATAGAAAACTACAGGACAGATCCCGTACAAGTGACGACACGAAGCCTACAAGTCGTTCTTACATTACTATCCATCAGTGGAGTACCTTACAAACGAATGGAAAGGAACAGATAATCTCGTACGAACTAAGATACGTGCAGCATGGTTCGTATAATAGGTCCCACCCACAAAAAAGAAAAACATAGCCGGCTAGAAGACGCGAGACCAGCTCGGCGCATCAATATTCGTCGGGGTCATTGAGGGATGCGTATTCCGAGACTGTCCGCACGTCTTCGTACTCCTGGACAACTTCGCGCATGGCATAGCGCATGATAGGAGTTAGAGGCGTCAGCTTGGGCCCAATGATTTCTTGCTCGTCGCCTTCGTCAATTTGCCCAAGGTCCCTCGTTGAGAGGTTGACGGTATTAACCAAGACCATATCGCCATCTTCTGACGACTCCACGCCAGCCGTTCCACTAGCGCCGCGGACGAGAGAGTTGTTGCTCAAGACGCGAGTCGTCATTGGTGTAGGCGATACCGGCGCGCTGATCACAGGTATTTCCACCTCCTTCCCGAGGGGCTCGCTCCAGTGCAGATTCAACACCCGCCCTTTGATCATCCCATCGACCGCACGCACGCCAAGTTCCCGACAGAGCAAGAAGTACGGGAGATGTTGAGTCCCTGGCTGGCTGAGTTTGCTCATGACTTTGAGGAGCTGCATGGCGCTGAAGTCGGCGGAGTAGTCTTCGATGGTAGGACTGTTGCGCTGAGATGAGTAGGATTTGAATCCAGCGGGTCCGAGCCCTGCGTGAAGGGCATCCGGGCCACTGGACCGCGGCCGAGGAGCTGGGGTGGATGGGGTGGTGGGGTCGCGTGTTCCAACAGCAGAGGTTATTTGCGAAGAGTGGATGATATGAAGGTTAAGGGTAGCGTGCGCTTGAAGGAAGTGCGAGCTCTGCTTGACTGATTCACAAGGTTAGCAATCGATCTCGCAGGTTGTATCACCAGCACGTACTATCGAAGTTGCCGCCAGCATTTACTACAAGAGTTGAAGAAGATAAGGAAAGGAAATTTGAGGAGCGCGATGACGAAATCGCTTACCATACTCATTAATATAGTCTTGCCAGTGCACCAATTTTCCACCGAATGCCTCATATAATACCTCGAAAGATAATGCGTGCCGCAATACTTCTGGGATGTTGGGCAACATACGCTCAAAGAAGAACGTCCGTGTCTCGCTTTTTGAGCAGTCGCCGATCGTAAGGATTTTGCAATGTTGGATTATGTTCAGTTGGCGGAGCCAGGTCTGGTAAAATGGATCGCTGGTGGCATGAATGACATGGCAGAGGCGGTCTTGCTTCGTCAAGACTAGCATAGAATCCAGTAGGCACTTCATGGTATCTATGGACTGGATCAAAGATGGCCTACATCCGAATGACAATCAAAACAGATGCAAGATCAACTCGCAATCAGGGCTTACAATTTATGCGCTTCATCGAAGAACAGTACCGGCAACTTCTTCTTGAGCTTTTCAGGCTCCTTGATGACGGAAGACGACATCTCGTGAGCGCCCTGGCTTCCCTTCCTGCCGTTGCGCTTGAAGAACCATCGGTTCTGGTGGGGTGGTGGCGAGTTGTTCACTTGCGTTCGTTCAGAAGATATGTCTGACCCCTTCTGACCTCGGTGGGCGAGCTCGCGAGCGTCTTCGGGGGGCTCATATTCCGCGTATTTAAGAAGGGAGCTCTAGATTGGTCACGGCGTGAGTACGCCTTTCCAGCGGAGCCAGCGAGAACGTTTACCTGGAAGAGTTCCATAAGCCTTGCAACATCGCTTGTTCTTACTTGCGACCCCATGCTCCCGACGGGTGCCGCGGACAGCCTGCGTTCAACATTGAGGCGGTCGTTCTATTCAGATGCCAATAAATCAGTACTTTTGCATCACTCACTTCCGCATTCACACTAGAGTCAAACACGCACCTTGAAGCCCCACGCTTCCTTTCGGAATTCCTCAAAACCAGGTACATTAGTCGAAATATCCTCGAAGTATTGTCCCATCTGTTCGCTGAGACTCATATAAAGACTGCTAACGTCAGCGAAGCCAGGGATGCGGAGATCGAAGTGGAGAACATGGTATCTGTCTCGCGAAAGAACCTCTCGGAGAAGCGCAGTCTGTACGGGTGGAATGGAACATCTGTCAGATTTCCGGAACGAAGACGAAGACGCGAGACCCGTCACACACCTTTCCTACGGAACTTGCACCAAAAAGCACCGTGAACGATGGCTCGCCGTCCAACGCACGCTCGATAGCACGCATCTCGGCTTCTCGGGGCAAAAGGCCGGGCAGACGTGAAAATGCGTGCTTGGTACGCAGCCGCGAACGGTCGCGCTCTTCAGTGATCTCTTTACGTGCTTCCTCAAGCAGGCGCCTGGACTCTGTCAGCGAACGCGCAGTCTGAGACGGCTGATGGGATTTGATGGCGGTGGTGGATGTCTCGAATCAGACGGCGTGGAAGGACACGACACAACACGGGATGGACCTACGTTGAGAAGAACGTCGAATACCTCGCCCATCCCGAACAAGTTTCTGCGGCGAAAATCAGCACTGAGTGCTACCGAGGCTCTGCGATGGGGGAGATTTGATGAAAAGAGCCAGTGAACCGCGTCAGCGCGTGGTGGCCGCGGATTTGGCCCGGTAGGGGAGTGTCGTTGGCTCCTGTTGCTCCTTGGTGGCATCGAATGGGGTGTATGCAAAGCAACCAGGCTTATATGAGACGCAAGCAAGTTGCGTTCTTGGGCACTAATAAGAATTGGAAAAGAAGGATGAGGAGCAGAACGTGAGTGGTATGAACGGTTCGAAGGGATGGCACGCGTACCCTTAAGCATGGCTGAGGTTCGTGCGTTTGCACAGCAAAAGCACGAGTGTGCAGCGTGAAGGCATGGAAGAGTGATACACGTTGCCTGCGCGAGGTGTCCTGGGTGTCCTGCATGCACAGGTAGTATTGTCGAATGCGCCGACCAGCCTGTGTTGGAACGTGGTTGCAGCAATGAAACTTGAAATGAAGAGCCTGCTTACAAGTACTGTACCCACTGCCATGGCTTTCGATGTTGTTCGTTGTAACCAGGCGCCGACTGGTAGGTCATGATCGCCAAGATTTACAAGTCTAATTCATACGACTTTCACGTACCTACCTTGTGGTAGTGCGAGACTGCAAGGGATGTAAGGGAGGCAACGACATAGGAACTTCAGTCCCAACAACGATCCATTAGGTCTGCGAACTATCAGCTGTAGTGGGTCAACTCCACGAAAGCAAGTCTCATCAACGTATTCCGACTACACATATCTATTCGTCACTAGAGAACTCAGCCTCTGAGCCATCAGATTCAATGATCCCCCGGCCCCATCTCAAGCGGCTCCCTCGTGAAGGTCCGCCGCTGCCGCCACTACCGCCAAGCGTTCGTGTTCTCCTGAGACCGAGATAACTTTCAGGCCCATCCTCGGATTCATCCGACGAAATAACGAGTGCGGCGCGTGTAGACACGTCCAATCTGCGCTCGTGGACGTGATACCCCTCATCTTCGTGATCATCGGAAGCTGTATCGAACATAGGGTGGTGGGCGATCGTGATTCCGCTATCACTGTCCTCCGAAATCTCGTATATGCGGGGACCATCCTGTAATCAGCGATCCGAATATCGTCCTCGTCGTCGAATGAAGCTGCTCTCATAGCCAGCCTCGTCCTCCTCTCCGCTGCCCTCACCTACTTCTTCATCGTCACTCCCCTCGACACGGACGGTGGGAATGGATCCAAGCAACGGCCCCCCAAACATGTGCATCCGATGCCGCCAAGGTGCATCAAAGTGATCACGCCAATGTTCGTCATCCCCATCATCATCTCCGTTTCCGCCTTCTAACCCCATCCAACCAGGATCGTCTGCCATGTCAACCTCCTCGGCGACCATCTGATGGTCAAACCAAATCGGGTCGTCGTCGTCGTCATCATCATCATCCACATCGTGTCTATGCCCTGGATACACGCGCCCACAGCTCGTGCATATACCGTCCCAAATCTCGTGCATACAGTCGAGGCAGCGGTAGATCCCCCCGTCTTCCATGTCGAGCATCCCGACGTCCTCGCCGTTCTGTGCGATATTGGCAATAGGAACGTCATCATCCTCATCGATGTCAGCACCTGGGAAGAACCACGGGAAACGAGGGTGACCGGCGCCACCCGCCTTGGGGAAGATATCTTTCCAGGGATCCGAATTCGCGTTCAGATTTTCGGGGGGATCGATGGGGACAGGAATCTGTATCGGCGCAAGTCCGCTGATTCCCAACGGATTGTGCAATGCCTTTCACACCCCACACTTCAATTGGGCGTTCTCGCACGACGGCACGACAGTGCGGACACGTTTTCTTGCGCACGATGGCCGGAGGAACTGGACGGTTATCGGGTGGGAGAGCGTTGAACCATTGGACGAGGCAGCTGTAGCATGCGAGGTGACCGCAGGGAGCGAGTCCGTAGGGTTTGTACATGAGGTCCAGGCAGATCTGACAAGTGACTGCTTGTTGCACTTGGTTGAGAAGGGCTTGGTGGGACGCGATCAACTGGAAAGGGGTTCAGGATACTGGTTATGGAGTAGTTCATTGGTGATGTGATCACTCACATCGTTCTTGGATTTCAGCTCCCGTGTGAGTCGAGCGACCGTATCCACTAATGAATCAGATGATGGCTTGGGGAAGAGGCTCCTCCACTGGAACGACACTCTTCTTCCCTCTCTGTATGAGGGGGTAAGTATTACGATGCATTATTTACTTCGCACAGGACGTACCGGACTGGATGAAATGGTTTTGCCTGCAGGTTCAACATCTAGATTATCGCCTGAACTTCGCGAAGAATGATCCCCGCTCCCACTCTTAGAAACTGGGATAGGTGCTGAACCTTGCATTGATACTCCTGCTGTGCTCGAGGCGCCACTCGGTGAAGCAGTTTCGGGAGCAGCCGAAGTGAACCTGGTGATCTCGTTCCGTGCTGACAACGGGGCGCGCTGAGACGGCGGGCGTTCATCTGTTCTACGAGGTGTGGTCTCCCTCCGGGTTTCACCTGCGCCCACTATTGCGGCTTTCTTCTTCTTCCGCTTCCGTCGCTTTGTGTCTCTACTGGAATCGCGCTTGGTACTGGTCTCTGGTGACAATTCTATGCGTGCTTTCTTGGTATCTTTAGGTGTGGATTCCACGTCTGACATGTGCCGTTTGGGACTTTGGGCCGAATTGGACCCCGTAGTAGCTGTACGCGTCGAAGAGGATGGCATGTAGTGCGGCTCCAACAAGTGGTTAGTGAACAAAGAACCCGAAATGAGGTGCTTCTACCAGATGCAGGCAGGGCTAATAATTCCCACGCCACCCAGTATCAGAGCATCGCTCGGAAATGATACTGTTTTCATCGTCTCGCTACTTCACCTTGAAACACTACACCCTGCAAGTTAAACTGTAAGCTTTTGCGGAGGTTAGACCGTTTAATTATCGGGAACCCATGCTTGACCCCGAGCTTTGGCGAAAAAACATTGGGGACACGGGCCGCACGGACCGCCCGGCGAGCATGCGATGTCCAGCCAGTCCACAGGTCACAGAAACGTGAACGTGTCAACCTTTCAACCTCCACGGTGGGCGGACTCGCTGCGTGCGAACATCATGCCATCTGACATGACGCCCAAGGCGGGCCTAGCACGACAGCACCAACAGAATATGTATGTACTTCTTCCCAGCCACCATTATCATCATCTGTCGCCGGTGCCTGGGAGTCAACACGAAAGGGGGATACCCATACGATATATCGTTGGTGAGAGAGTTCGCTCTAATACTGCCCCGTTCTGGCCCCCGGTCAACCTGTCATAGCAGACATGATACGTGTAGTGCTCCTCCAATATCCGAGAATCAAGATGGTCGGTTTTGCCCAGACCGGCGAGCTGGGTTACCTAGTGACTGAGCCCGACAGGTCGCTTTTGCGTTGCGTCGGTGGTACATAAGTTAGTAAACTCATTCGACTGATCGTGATGTGGCAGTACTAGTTTCATCATCATCATTGATTTTGAGTGTCGAAACCGCCGACGGAAACGTGGAATCGGGCATGCAAAAGGGGGACTTCCACAAGGCGCTACAAAGGCGCTAGGTACAAGAAGGAACCTATTCCGAGTTCTTTTGTGCTCTGGTGCCATAATTTAATTCGGGTTAAAATTGAGAAAGGCGTCTGATAAGGACGTAGCTGCATGGTCAAGGTACAACATCAGAGAGATCTGCCTCTATTATTTCTGTCGCAGGGAGACAGGAATCAAGTGGCGTAATTCACGTGCTTGTAATATCCAGCCAATTTACTACGTTGTTGTTGTACTATGCCAGCACGGAGTGGAGTAATGAGATAAGGGCGAAGAGCTGCATGACATGCGGGGATATCACGCTTGCAAGGGCGAGAACAGTCCCACAGTGTGATGACTGGTATGTATGTATCCATGATGCAGGATTTCACAATTCATATATGGTGCGGTAGGTAGTAGACGGTATTAAAATGGTGAGGATGTTCTGAATTGGGGTAGTAAATAGACATCTTATCAGATACAGACTGGTTCCTTGTCACCTTCCGAATCTTAGACTAGTAACATCTTCCACGTCGTCGGTAGTATTACTGTATTGGTGATTCGCAATTGCAAATATATCGACGACATAGTAAATTTATTATCAAGATACACTGTTTTGTAGATGGGTATACCCTGCCGTTCGGCGATCAGCGATCGGATTTGAAAACGTTATGTAGGTTCTTTGGATCTAAATTTGGTTCCCCTTTAGGCTATTGCAGCATGCTTGTTGGTTCAATTATAAGGAATTATGGTCATGTCTCCGCTAAGGGTGTGCTACGTACTTGTGCTGTTACTTCCAACATTGTTTATTCTTTCATTTACTCACCCCATTTTCTTTTTTACTTTAGTGGCAATTCCTGCACTGGCAGCCATCGCTACATCATCGGTCAATCTCGTAGCGGTCTCTCTAGCCTCATCGAGTAGTCCTTCCTTGCCTCCTTGCCTCGGAACTCGGAGATTCCTCCCCCCCACTTCCACTTATACCCTTGAATACGATGGCATACCAACGCAGAAGTCTGCACGTCCGAGGACCGCTCCTCCTCTCACATCCGACCATGTCCTCCCCGAGCACCACCCCTAACCACCAGGCCTTTACTTCAAATTACTCTCATTTTCCACTCGCAAACATCGTGGTTAGATGCAAAGCTGGCCGGGGGGCATTCTCACTCTGAATATACCACTGAAGCTTTTCAACGATATACCCCCACACGGACAGCATGATTCTCTCCTCTCAAAAATTGACACCGTTGCAAGGGACATCAACCATCTCCAAGGGAGCCGACGCGCTGCCATCAGTATTCAGCCACCACCTCACCGGAGATTACATACAGCCACCAAAGCATCCTCCACGTTCCCTCCAGCAAGGAGAAGAAGAGTCCACGTCGAACGTATCTCAGCTATGCCTTCACCGCATCTTCCTATCCTCGCAGCCGTTCTCCATCTCCAAATCCCCTAGACCTCAAGACCCGCGCATCCCACACTCATTTCATGTCTCCCAATTCCAATCCACTCCCTGGAGAGTTACCGTCACCCGTTAACTCTCGCGTGTCAACGTATGGCCCTTGCGATAAAGATTCTCGCGCAAAATCGCACTCATTCTACCATTCACAACCCATTTCTGGCTCAGTCCTCTACTTCTGCTTTAACCTCGGGCTCACTTTGTACAACAAAGGTGTACTCATCCGCTTTCCCTTTGCGTACACACTCACTGCACTACATGCCTTGTGTGGATCTATCGGCGGCTTCGTTCTGCTGAAACTTGGCGTATATGTCCCAGCCAAATTAACCGACGCAGACAACCTGGCGCTGATCGCGTTCAGCGCGCTGTATACCATCAATATTGCAGTTAGCAACCTGTCACTCCAACAAGTTACCATTCCTGTGAGTCCCCTTCAAAGGTTATTTCGTTTCTTACTCCTAACGCTGGTCTTGCACCATCTAGTTCCACCAGGTCGTTCGAGCCGCAACGCCGATATTCACGATCCTTCTCTCCATGATTCTATTCGGCACTCGGAGCAGCAGACAGAAATGTGCCTCCCTCATTCCAGTCATCATCGGTGTGGGGTTCGCGTACGTCACTTCTCCGTTCATCGTTGGCGCTCGACATCTCATGTTCTTTTAATAGCACGTACGGCGACTATTACTGTACCACCTCCGGGTTCCTTCTTACTGTTCTCGGGACTCTGTTGGCTGCCATCAAGACGGTCTATACCAACATCCTTCAGTCGTCATCCTCAGTATCAAACCCGACCCCTCAAGTATCACCAGCGTTCCGGTACCTTATTCCTCCGCGACTTCAACTGCACCCTCTTGATCTTCTCACACGAATGGCACCCCTGGCATTCATGCAGTGTGTGATACTAGCACATATGAACGGGGAGCTAGAGCGTGTGCGGCATTGGAGCTCATATGAGATGACCTCCTGGAAAGCCGTTGCATTGGGCCTGAACGGGATAATCGCGTTTGGACTCAATGTCGTCAGCTTTACGGCAAATAAGAAGGCAGGCCCATTGAGTATGACCGTTGCAGGTACGTACATCTCCACTGTTCTCTCCTCGTCTCACGTCAGCGGCCATTATGCGGGTGCTGATGAACACGACGTTTGGACAGCGAACGTAAAGCAGGTTCTGTCCATCATTCTGGCAGTTTTGATTTTCGATGTATCCATATCGGCGGTGAATGCAACGGGAATCTTGCTCACTCTCGGGGGTGGTGTATGGTACGCCCGCGTGGAGTATCAGGAGAAGAAGGCACGGGGACGAATGCGGTAGTGCAGCACATGCCAGACCAGCCCTCAAGATAACTTCCTTCAATCTTGCAATTGTACTCGCCTCCCGTTACCACTTCCTCGTCACGCAACGCCTATCATCCATTTCGGCTAGTTTTTGATCCAGCGCACTGATCCAGTTGTTACACGTCGGGGCTGCGCCCAACGCGTTTTTTTCTTTGTTCAATGATATCTTGATGCACGTAGGATAACACCTTGCATTTGCCATTCATTTCCTTACCTCATAATCCAGTCATAGATGTAGAGTCCATCGCATGGTAAACAAGTGTACATATTACTACTGATTTGCTCCAACAACATCCTTCGTGTATATCTGCCGACGTTCAGGCTCTGGGAATCTAGTTTTGTTGCTGTAGGGTCGTCGTGTCTGGCTTGCCACACCTGCTCGCCCCTGACCCTGTCATCCGTTCTGGCGGGAGCGATTCAGAAGGATTCTGTCATGGTTCGTCGCGCGTGCGGTTTGGCGCTGTCGCGCTTCCAGTTCTACTTTGGGGTTTGCCTCGGACTGGAGAACCCCTCGCGTCTAATCGTAACGCGTCGGGTGACCGGTAACCGTTCAGCCGAGATTTCAGAGTGGTTGTTTGGACATCCAGTGCACTGGGATGAGCAAATTTTTTGCGCCCATCAGCTTCGACACCGGAGAACCTCAAACCAGGACCGATTCCTCCATACAGGACCATATTACAGACCCGTGGTCCGAGGTCCAACGTCCAACGCCCAACGTCCCAGCGATCGTCTGAGTATCTCCAGTCCGATTCTGACTCCCAGTCTCCCACCATCATCGATATCAGTTATCTATTATGTAACCTGCTTGTAACTAGTAGTAGCCCTAGCTCCAATCACTTACTGCCATGTCGGTACCTCTGAAAGACGTCCTTGTCGTGGGACTTGGTGCTGTAGGCACCATCTGTGAGTTTATGCGTTCGCCGCGGGGGTCCAACTTCCTATCGACCCTGACCATTTGGTAGACGCCCACATACTCAAGCGCAGTGGGCTCGCACGCGTCACCGTAGTCGCCAGAAGCAACTACGACGCCGTCCGGGGTAAGCCAAACAAGCCGATTGCCAGTCCACCCCGAGTACTCAAACTTTGAAACTTGCTCTCATGGTTGGTTGATTGGTTGGCGCAGAGCATGGGATGCACATCGACAGCAAGAAATACGGCTCCATCCCAGCGTGGCGGCCAGATCGGCGTATGCGTTTTCCCTCCCTCTCGCCATTTTGCGGCACGTGCATCCTCGAACCGTGGTGTGAGCTGACGCTTCGTCCGTGCAGTGTTCAACTCCGTGGCGGAGGCCGCCGACAGACCGTACTCTTACGTCGTGCTCACCACCAAAGCTGTGCCAGAGGTCTCGAAGACCCCGTCGGTGCTTGCTGCGCTCTTGTCGCCCCCTTATACGGACAGCCATCCCCAGCCTACATACGTGCTGCTGCAGAATGGCATGGGCGTCGAACGAGACCTGTACGCTAGCATACAGGCGCTCGGTCAGGGGGATCCCAGGATCATCAGCACTGTCGTATGGATCGCAACAAACCTGGCAAGTAAGAACGAGGTCACACACAACCACTTTGTAAGCATCGGGCTACTTGACAAAGCTCTTTATCGCAACCCCCTTCTCGCCTCACGAAATGAAATGTGCATCAGGACAGATTGACGCTCGGCATGTACAGACACGGGGACCATCTGACAACGTCCAACACTGCAGAGGAGTCCGCGATCGTGGACGACTTTGGGGCGATGTTGGAAGCGGGGGGTACCGAGGTCCTCCTCGTCCCCGAAATCCAGCGATACAAGTTCGCCAAGACCTTCTGGAACATCGTCTTCTCGTCGTTCGCAACGCTCACGGACTCGCCTCTCACGGCGATATTCCGTCCACCACCCAACGCTGAGGAGGGCGAATCGTACGTGCCCTACCTAGCCCATGTGACCGAGAGATTCGTGCGCGAGGAAACACTGCCGGTGATGCAGTCGATCCTGGAGGAGATGGTTTCGTTAGGTCAGTCGGGGTGGCAACGCCACCATGTGCTGTTCATTAACATGCCACATGCCATAAGGTCGTGCGATGGGCTTCCCCGATGAGGAGGGCGGTCTTCCGTCCAGCTTGGCGGCGCAAACTATTTCGAACACGGCAGCTCTCCACCGCCATCCCGCGGCAAACTATCTCCCTAGTATGCTTCTGGATTATAGAAATGCATATCCGATCGAGGTAGAGGTCATATTCGGCGAAGTTGTTAGAATGGCGCGCGAGAGGAACGTTCCAATCCCGGTAAGTTTCAGGGTCCTTCGTAGGGGTTTTTGTCGGCGGATTGAGATTGACGCGACAATGCTTTGACAGCGCATCGAAACGTTGTATGCGCTGCTGACTGTGATACAGAATCAAATCTTGGGCGGGTTCAAGACTGCCAGGAATACGTAACTGGGCTGTATTTACCAAAGAACACAGGAAGCTACCTCCTACATAAGAGATCTAGGAACGACTGTACATCTTCTTCTTTGTTGGTGTGGCAGTGGTTTGGGGAGACTAACCGGAAGCAGGTGGTAGAAAAGGAGATCCTGGAACGCCCTTACAAGGCCAATGAAACCATACCACGTACAGGCACAGAGGTTGATCTTTCGGATCTTGCCAGAAAGTCTTCCAACAACCAAGACAAGCAATAATTGATAATCCTCAAAAGGTGTCATTGATTTGCCTCGGAGGTTGGCGTGCACGTTGGAATCGCGAAACCGTGACAGCGCAACTACTAGGACCTCCAAAGATGTTGGCGGATCCGGAGCTACTGATGGTACCTGTAGGACCTACGCAAAAGAGAGAGATTTGGCACACGGGCATACGCCGCCGCATGACATGATCTCACTCTCGGTCTCGGATCCGGCCTGGAGATCGATGTGCATGTGCACGCGGTTTCGGAATTAGAATAATGTGGTTGACGGAATAACTATGAGTGATCTTCCGACGGGATGTTCCTGAGCTCAGCAAAAGGGATGACATCGATGGCCGATGTCATGATCATACATCGATCATAGATACATATAGATATTGATGCAGTTCCTATGTAGCATTAATCATTGCACCGCGACGTCGGACTCAGGTACTGTACAATCTTACGGGATAATCGAGACTCGAGAAGGCAAGCCCAAAAGAAAACTCCAGAATAATACCGAACGGCGATCCGCAGCGGCATGCCAGAGCAAAGCAAAGCAAATCTGCGTGTCTTCCTGCCTCGATTGACTTGGGAGCGACGCAGCGATCCGATTATATTGCCACTCAGGTAAGTTCGACCAGCGCGTCAATCCCAGCGAAGACCACAACGCCATGGGCTAGTATAGTACTAGGACTGCTGGACCCGGTATGTGGTGACCAGTCCGTGTGCTAAAATCGGTAATGGAATGATAATGGCGAGTGATAAGATGGATCACCGATTATCTTGTTTAGGTGTTCGTCGAGTGACGATATCGATGTTGCAAGGCAATGTATTATAACTCGGAGCCAACTCGTAGGAAGAGGAAAGAGTCACGTTGAATATGATACATATCATGCATGGGGCAGTGCACTCCACTAACACACGTTCCAGCTTGTTCAGAACGTTGAAGCTAGCTTGAAGTAAGAAGGCGGCCGGTAGAAGGCTTGAAAAATATAACGCAAATGCGCGATGCTAGTCAAATGTAGCAATACTACGAGTTACAGTAAGTACTAAGTAAAGATATACAAAGGAATACAAGTGTTTGAGAGGTGACGGGCATCCAAGTTCATCTAATAAATGAAAAGAGGCAAAGACTCTCGTTCGTAAGGTGAAACATACTGTATGCGTAAGTGGAACAAGGGCGAACTTGGATAGGGTGGTCAGGTGGGCAATAAAAGCATGGGTGAATTCGAATGAAAGGTATCTATCGCGTTCCGAGAAGTCGGATTTGATCATGCTCGTTATTCCAACAGGTATCGTGATGCAAATATATCTATGCGTTCGCTGACGCGTGCAACCCGAATCGAGAGCTTCATCCAACGAAACCGAGTTCCATGATCTCCGGTATGTTCTACGAGGACTTTGCGCGACGCCTCAAACGGCTCTTGATGAATTCCAGAGAGCTGCCGGTGCGTATGCGGAACAAGTACGTCAGCACGAAAATCGCGAAGGTCTAAGATGTGCAAAAAAACAAGTCGTGTCAGCTTGTCCCAGTCCTTCGACCGTCCGCGAGGACGCCCTGATTTACTCACGTTGAACACAACGACACCAGCCAGGATACCCAGGTTCCGCCAATGATGGCCGTACTCGACGTTGAAGCTCAACATCATGTACTGGTCCGTCGTCTGGAAGGCGCAGAACTCGCACGAGGCGGTCGCATCGGGGTTCGTCAGGTAGCCGCCTGCGAAGGACATGTAGGGCGCCATGTAGGTGCCGCACGTTTGACCTGAGGGTGGTTGGAGGGTAACCAGCTCCGTGGAAGCACAGTTGATGTCCTGGTTGCCGATGACTGTTACAGAACGCGTCGGTTCTCCGGAATCCAGCGCAACATGGACACGAGGGGACTGACCTTGACCCAGAAGCCCCTCAATAAGATACGTGTAGGGAGAAGCTCTGTACATCCAGCGCCACCATCCCAGCTGGGAGAAAGGCTGCATTACACCGTTGCTGCAGGGGACAGGTGCGTGAGATCACAGACAAATATCCCGCAAATAGGAAAACTTACAATACAATCACGAACGAGAATAGGGCATTGAATATCACTGATGCGATGATCGCGGTCGGAGCCATCGCCGCAGCGGCTTGCCCGACTGTGGTATAGTACAGTGGGAATAGGACACTGTACATGAGATAGGTGTAACCCGCGCGGGAGGTTTCGAAACCGACTGTCCAGTACCAACAGCAGAAGAAGAGGGACGATGCAAATATGTTCCATGGAATTTCGATGAGGATCTGGGAGGTTACAAGCGCTGTCCAAGAGTACATCCTGGAAGGGCGCTCGCGGATTTCGTAGACCGCACGCATGTCGATGAACGCAGCCTGGAGTTGCTGAGCCATGGGCACACTAAGGATGACTGCCATAAAGATCGCCTGTGCATAAAATACAGGTTAGTATACCACGGCTACATCCAGCAAGGCACGCACAAAGAGCTTGTTCTGAGTCCCCTCCAGAGTATTCCCCCTCTGGTAGAAGGTAAACCCGATCAGCAGCCCACCACTAATATTAACGACGAGTTTTGCCATAACATATGTCGGGTTCCGCCAGTAACTCTCGAAACCGCGTCGCGTGAGTGCAAAGAACTGGTTCATCCAAGACGCCGCGAACTCCGTATGTTTCTCCGGGCCACTTGCAAGAGGGGGGCGATCCCGTCCCTCCATACAAATACGCTGGATCTCAAGGTCTAGCTTGGATGCCTCAGGGGACGATTGCCAAATCTCGTGCCAGTCGATGGAAGACGTAGCTGTAGCACCTGCTCCAATGACATCCAGCATGTACTCTGCCCTGAGTAGCAACGAGTACCGTGTTAGATGGCTAAATACCTTGGCGGAGGTGACTACTCACGGGTTTGCGTCAGGGTCACAGCGAGGGGCTCCGTTTCTTTCAAAGTACTCTAGCAATATTGAAGACTTCTCTCCGATATCACCAAAGTAGACTGTCTGTCCACCTTTGCGGAGCAGCAGCAATCGATCGAAGACCTGGAAGAGTTCGCCAGAAGGCTGATGGATTCTGTGACAACTTGGATATCAGCAACTGCGCGTATGTTGAAAGGCGTAGTCGACTCACGTGCAAAGGATAGCTTGTCCATTGTCGGCGAGCTCACGAAGGAAAGTCATGATGGCCCAGGCGGACTGCGAATCAAGACCGGAAGTAGGTTCGTCAAGGAAGAGCAGTAGTTTCGGCTAAGTCATGGAAACATGAGACTAGGGACCTATTGGCGACGCCGGATCGTACCTTAGCGGCGAGCTCTACTCCGATAGTGGTGCGTTTTCTGTGCTCGACGTTGAGAGAACCGACAACAGCATCTGCATAAGCTTCCAGCCCACACATTCTGAGGCACTTGTCAACGCTATGATAGAATAGGTCAGAGCAATAGAATAATGGGTATTAGCGACATACTAGGCCTCTTTCTCCGCCATCGGAACAGATTCTGGCTGTCGAAGTTTCGCAGAGAACAACAGTGCCTCGCGAACAGTTGACTCTGGTACGTGGGTATCCATCTGCTGGCAGTAACCCCTGCAACAAGCGTCAGTCCCCGTTCAGTCAGTAGATCGTCAGCGCCTACGTCTGAGCCTGGAAGTTCGCAGGAAGGGCCTGTCCATCCACCAAGCGGTCTCCGAGGACAACTCCCGTCGAAACACGCTGAGCGAGTACATTAAGCAACGTTGTCTGTCGAGCGCGCATATTCGGTGTATCAGTTGATCCCATCCGTTTTCTCAAAGGAAAAAAAAAACTGCACTCACCTTACCCGCACCGGATTCACCCATCAATGCTGTCAGTTTCCCCGGTGCAACAAACCCAGAAACATCATCGAGCAGCTTGCGTGTCCCACCACCAGCGGTGGGCACAACATACTCCAAGTGTTCCCACGTAAAAATGTCGGTTGCCGCTGATTTCTCGAGTGCTGGTTTCTCCGATCCGTTCCTGGGGTAGGCGAAGCGTTCCGAGTGCGAGCCGCCTCTCCTCCTATGACTTTCTCTTCATCGACAGGCGAGGAGGTAGGTTCTGGAATCGCCTCCACGCGACTGCCTTGCTTGAAGAGCGTCAGGGTCGTATCAGACCCCGAGCTCTTGTTTAACTCCGACATGGTCAGTAAGAAAACAAGCAAGCCGATGCCAAAGACCCAGACGATCCAAAGGTTCTATACCACATCGTCAGTGCTATAATCCGGGACGAGGAAGAAGAAATCGTCCACAGACCATCCAGAGTTTACTATGCTCATAACCATAAGACAGATCCAAGAAAGTGTCCCCGCTCACCGTCGCCATCCCGGGCTGCGATCCGATCGTCGTGCATACTTGATTAGCCAGTGTAATGTTTTCGTATCCAGGACCTTGTGGCACAAGGGTCGTGCACGTCCCATCGATGGTGTGGAACTCGTTTACCATCAAGGATTCGAACGAATATCGGAGAGGCTAATTGGTAAAATACCGTCAGGCTATTGCTAGAACCAAGCACATGACGTCGGACGTACGTTGAGGTATGTTATCCAGCGCAGGGCACCAACAATACCAGAACCAGGAAGGACGTAGCCAGTGTAGAGGAACACCACCATGATTCCTATTCCAGCCAGCGCAGATAGCACTCGATTCGGTCCTGAAACTCGCTGCGATACTCCTGAAGAAAACCTTCATGGCGAACGTTCCAGTGAATACAAATAGCAGGAAGGTGCTGTCATCCAACGTGAACAAAATTACATGTCGATGAAGGGAAACGAACGCACAAGAACTGGAGAAACCGATTGCTGGAGGCCAACCATGAAGTAGAAAATGATGGAGAAAAGGGCTTGGGTCAGGAAAGAGATCGGAATGTCGACAATTGTGTGGGCCAGACTTTCTATGAAAGGGTAATACATCGCCCCCTTGTGGTGGCGCAGGACAATAGGACGTTGAGCAAAAAGAGAGCCAATTTCTGTCATCGCTGAAAGAGTATCAAAGAGCAGAGAACTGTAATAAACAAGTCAAGGTTTCGCGTCGTCATCTAATGTTCACCAAAGGGAATACGTACAAGAAGAGTACACCACCCCTCGAAAAGTATGCGCTGGTGCTGACCGGGAGTCGCAAGAACACACTCCCTATGATGACAGCCTGGAACAACTGCACCCTATGAGTATACATCATACATCAGTTTCTCTGTCCCGCACTAATAAATCGTTAAATGGGAGCAAGCTCACCCGATTCGAGTAGCGTGCGTAACCCATTCCCCCATCAAGATCTGCCACTTACGGCGCATAACTGCGCGGACCTGCATCGGCACAGAGATCGTGTATGGGTGGCTCTTCGGTGCATGACGTGCGTGCTCGCTGACCGCGCTGAGGTCATAAGCGTTCTTGAGCTCGGGCTTGTTGCCGTAAAGGCTGAGGTAGGAGTCGACGGATGAGCGGTTGAGTTGGCCGAGACGGGATACTTTGAAGTAAGCAGCCATCTCGTCTGCTGTACGTGGTACGGTGCTTTCGTAACCAAAACGGATCTTTCTGCCGCTGGGGTCAGTGGCTAAACTATTGGTTAGTATATGGAGGTCTAGATGACTGGTCTTAATCCGCACCGGCTACCAAGAAATCAGCGGTTGTCTGCCTGTTCTGAGGCTCGTAACCCATGTCGATGAAGTATTGCCTTGCATCTTTTGCAGGACCAAAGTACGCCATCTTTCCATCGTTGATGACGCATACCTTGTCGAAAAGGTTGTAGAGCTGTTCGCCTGCTTGATAAATTGAGACGATCGTCGTCACTCGAGCAATATCTGTCACAGAGCGAAGCGCATGGATGAACTCGAGGGCGGTGGAGGCATCCAAGCCACGTGTTGAGCTACGTAAATATAGTTCCAAAGGTTTCTCGTTTCAATAAATTATGAAAGAAGGAGAGGAGAGACTTACTTATCCCAAGCACTGATCTTGCTTCTGCACGAAAGTGTTTCAGCGATTGAGACGCGCTTCTTCTCACCACCAGAAAGGCCTCTGATACTTGCATCACCCACTACCGTACGCCTCACATGACCCAGCCCAAAGATACGCATCAGCACTTCTGTAATCATTTTCACATAATCTTCCCTGGATTGATTCGCGAGTCGTTTCTGCGGAGTCCTCATCGTCGCAGCAAAGGTTAACGTTTGTTCAACGGTGAGGGTAGGGAAGTGGATGTCGTCTTCGGGGCAGTACACCACATCGCCACGATACCTCTCAGCGATGTCCTTGGGCGTAAAGGAGTCGTAGTGAACATCTCCGTGAACGGCATGGTATTCGCCGCGTTGATTAGCGAGTGTCTTGAGGAACGTGGTGCATCCGGATCCAGGGCTTCCCAAAACCACTGTGGAAGCGCCAGATTCGCGATCAGTGAGTTAAAATTGAGAATGGAAGTGGGGTGTGCATACAAAGCATTTCTCCTGGGGTAACGACACCCTCGAAACCTGATAAAATGTCCCGGATTGGAGGATGACGCACAGCATCTATGCCCCTCATGATCGTATTCGGACTGAAAAGGGAGCCAAAGGTGGGCTGAAACGAGGCGCGCGCGCCGATTCCGACGACGCGCAGGTCTTTGAACATCAAACCCAGTTCACGCTTCTGGATTCCGTCGTCGGTACAACTGGCAAAGACCGAAATACCATGAATTACCAGTAGCAAAAGGGGGAAAATAGAATTTAAAAACTGCGACACTTACCGTTTGACAAGGTCCTTTAGAAGAGTCTCGAAATCGAACTCATCATCGCCAAGGACAGTGGCGATGGAACTGGGAGTGCGGGTGCTTGTACCTTTGGCTGGATCCGCGTCTGCCTGGACTTCGATGTCAAGGGTACTCCCAGCAGGCTTATGCTCCAAGGGAAGCTCCTGAACCTCACTAGGCTCAAGGGGGTCGGGCAGAGGGGAGTCTGGCTTGGGCAACTGGGCATCGGTTGGCAGGCCAGGAGGGTACATGGTCGAAGAACGGACCCGAGCTACTCAAGGGCCTAGGGAAGAAGGACAGAGACTAAGAGGAGAAGTACGTGAACGGTGATCAGTAGTACTATGTATCGCCATGATGCTGGGTTCATAAATAGTATGGCGACATTGGTGTGAGGTACACCGCTAACCGCAGCCCAATATCAATATGTCAATGGAGATAGGAGATAATTAGGTCTGCCGAAGGGACACGACAACGTCAAGGCAAAACAGAAACAGCCATAGTCTAGCCGCTTATGAGTAGGACTAGTCATACTCCGCGTTTCACGAATCTTGGTGATGGACGGTGAATAAGGAATGTCCGAGTCGGAGAGTGGCAGTGTGCACCTGCATCTGACATGCCGACATAACGTAAAACTCAGGTTGCATGACGCGTACCCAGAATGTCACGCAGAATGTGGGTTATGCGTGTGAGAAGCGAGGTGGTTGTCCGTTGGACCGTTGGACCGTTGGGTGCACGTGCAGCCCGGATCTGCAAAACCCACGACCAGTACTTAGCTGAAATGAACACTTAGGGGTGGGAGATTTGAGGCTTTTCATTGGTGCAGACGGGGAATAATCATCCTAAATGGATACAATCGAGACTAAGAGTAGCTCAAGTAGTACTAGTAGTACAGCTTGTTCTTCCATGGAACATCGTCCTTGCCCTAGCGACATGCAAAACGCTTGGCCCTACGCTCCACTTAGGATCTTGTTTACATGCGGAGAGTACTGATAACGTTTGTCCAAATACACCAGAGTCCAGACAGTGGAATTTCAAGTAGTGCTCAGCGCCATCCCCACTGAGGGAAATCACAATGATTCCTTTCTCAGACACTCCGCTGGTACGACTTTTAGATGCTAGACACATGGCGTGACCGCGGCAGTGGGCCGCGCTGCTACGATTTGGCAATTGCAACTTGTTCTCATCACTGGCAGTGAGATTGGATACCAATTGCACGCGAGTCGTCTCATTCTTTATATAAAGAGTCAAGACTCCTACAATGTTATGGATGTTCAACCTTCCCTGTTTTACACCGTCCTCGGCCTTTACAGTAGGTTGTACTGTTCCCCAACTCACCTTAGATAAGGTAAGATAACACAAATATTAAATATTACCATAAGCGCGCAGTGACCTTCCTATGACTGTGCCGCACAGCAACACACAGCATAAACGTGTTCGTGAAAACGAGGTTGGGGACTCATAGCGGGACCATCTCTCACTCTTACCCTTAACCAAACCTCTCTCGCATCATGAGTAACAGAGGACGAGGCTTCGACAGAGGAAGAGGAAGAGGTGACTTTCGTGGAGGCGCTGGAGGTGGTGGTGGTGGACGGGGTTCTCCTGACTCATTCCGTGGGCGTGGAGGTCCCCCTCCACCTTTCCGAGGTGGCGACCGTGGTGGCAGAGGCTCCTTTGACCGTGGAGGGCCAAGAAAGCGCGGTGGACCCCCCCGGGCTCGAGGAGGGTATGCGTTTCGATTGTAGTTCAAGCAGTAGTGTGTCAGTGAGAAGCGAGGTGACACGCTTCACTTACAGTAGGATTTTTGTTTACATGTGGAGAGTACAAATAACGTTTGTCCAAATGTTTCATAGGTTATGAGCCCCGGAATATAATCTGGCATCGAAGCCTGAGGGACTCGATCTGGGTGGGTTCGACTGGGTCGTGCAAGCACGATGCGGTCTCCGAGTCCCGAAAAAGGCAATTTGCCAAAATCATTTCGATCCGGCCTCCAGCTCGAGCCTCCGACAATGGCTGTCGCGTGAAGGAAATTTCAATTTTTTTCTTTCATCTCCAGGACAACATCTCCAGTCCCCGTGGTGACACCACGTTCATGTCAGAATGCCGACCCCCCTGTATAAAGTATCAGACGCACTGTTTTGTGTCCTCAAAACACCTCCATTCAATCCTCTTCACATTCAGCAGCAGTGCTGCTTTAATTCGTACGTACCCCAGGCATCCATTGCTCTGTCAGAAATTTCTGACATCCAAAGGAGTTTTAGTTCTTTAACCTTGCGGTTCTTTCGTTCTGTCCAGCTTCTCCGGCGTTTCCTTTGTATGTTTCAGTAAGGATGAAGTTTTTATTTTCGACGATTATCGTTTTCCCTGCTCTTGCCTCGTTGGTCGCTGGTTTGACCGTCCCCGAGCCTGGCCTCGTCGCGCGCAAAGGTGGAGGCAAGAACAAGTCAGGATCGTCGACTAGTACTACCTCAACGGCCACGGCGTCGGTCGATACCGCAGATGCGGCCGCCTCAGCCTCTGCGAGTGCCACAGCGGCTTCATCTGCCGCGTCTTCCACTGCTGGGGCTGGTGGGGGCGATGACCCACAAACATCATTAAGTAGGTGGTTTCCCCCCTATTTGGCCTGTCCTTATCTTACTTGCGTTCCTCCAGCCCTTGATCCCGCTGTCATTGCGAAAGGTTTCGAAAACGATGGCCAAGATCAACCTGCTGCAGGACAGGTCGCCTCATTGACTTCGTCGAATAATTTTATCAACTTCTGTTTGACCGTTCCCGATCTCCCAATCACCAATGGCCAGCAGATCGCTGGTGGATCATGCAATCCGGCTCCTATGGGTTCCATTCCATCTAGCTCCGATATGCCCTCCGCGAAGTTCACCAACCCCAAAAATCTCGACACCATTCCTGCTAACCAGCAGTTCACCGTATCGCTGGCCATTCAGGGCATGGAGACTGGTAACTTCGTGAACGCCCAGGAGAACTACTTCTCGGCGCCCCAGCAGCTGAACGGTCAGGGGCAGATCCGGGGTCACTCACACGTGGTCATCGAGGAGTTGAGCTCGCTCACTCAGACTACGCCCACCGATCCGACCAAGTTCGCCTTTTTCAAGGGCTTAAACGACGCAGCTCAGAATGGCATCCTTACCGCGGACGTGACAAATGGTCTCCCTGAGGGCACGTACAAGATCTCGACGATCAACACTGCTGCAAACCACCAGCCGCTATTGGTTCCTATCGCCCAGCACGGATCTCTGGATGATGCTGTATATGTATGTTTGTTCGCTTGGCTCATAGGGGCGCTTGTACTGACGAGGATCACAGTTTACGGTCAGTAACGACGCCTCCGCCGACGGCGCAGGTAATGCTGCGGCTGTGACAGCAACTTCGAATGCGACCGAGACTGCGACTGCGTCAGCCGCTAGTGCAGCTGCCACATCCACATCCACGGACGCTGCAGACAGTGGTGGAAAAAAAAGCAAGGGAGGAAAGGGCAAGGGTAATCGCCGCAGCTTCCTACCACGCATGAACACGAACATGAACGTTTGAACCTTGACTAAACTGCCATGTCGTCCATGCGCCTGACATGGGAAGCTCGCCCCTCTCGTGTATATTTCTTTTCTTGAATGTCCCCTTCTGACGCGTTCACCCCATCACACGAGACGTTTCCTGTATCCTTATCCTTATCTATATTTATGTTTACCTTGGTTTTTCATTTCCGAAACTTGTGGTGTAGGGTATAATTGTTGTAGGCTAGTTGATCTAGCTAGAACGAGAATTGAACGCGGTCGGTCTTGGTGTAAATCTCTCTCGCACTTTGCCAGGTGTGATCATCGTCTCGTAGATTTCCGGATGGTGCTGTCCAGGCCGATCATCGATATCAGAGGTTTCGTTTTATTATGTAATAAAAAGAAAAAACCGAAAGAAGGCGTCTGACGAACGATCATATTCCGAGCCTCCGGTCAGCCTGTTCCAGACAAAGGAATTTCAAGTACATAGTGCTCAGCGCCATCCCCACTGGGGGAAATCACAACGACTTATGAAATAAACTATTCCTTTCTCAGACACTCTGCTGGTACGACTTTTAGATGTAGACACATGGCGTGACCGCGGCAGTGGCCCGCGCTGCTACGATTTGCCAATTGCAACTTGTTCTCATCAGTGCACTGGCAGTGAGATTGGAGACCAATTAATTGCACGCGAGTCGTCTCAATCTTTAAAGGCTCCTACAATATAATATTATGGATGTTTAACCTTCCCTGTTTTACACCGTCCTCGGCCTTTACAGTGGGCTGTATTGTTCCCCAACTCACCTTAGATAAGATAAGATAACACAAGTATTAAATATTTCTATAAGCGCCCAGTGACCTTCCTATGACTGTGCCGGCAGCCGCACAGCAACACACAGCATAAACGTGTTCGTGAAAACGAGGTTGGGGATTCATAGCGGGACCATCTCTCACTCTTACCCTTAACCAAACCTCTCTCGCAACATGAGTAACAGAGGACGAGGCTTCGACAGAGGAAGAGGAAGAGGTGACTTTCGTGGAGGCGCTGGAGGTGGAGGAGGTGGACGGGGTTCTCCTGACTCATTCCGTGGGCGTGGAGGTCCCCCTCCACCTTTCCGAGGTGGCGACCGTGGTGGCAGAGGCTCTTTTGACCGCGGAGGGCCAAGAGGGCGCGGCGGACCCCCCCGGGCTCGAGGAGGGTAATGCGTTTCGATTGTAGTTCAAGCAGTGCCAATTAATCCATTCACTGCAGTGTCTTCATGCGAGGACAACGAGCCGACATCGACCCACGAATTGCAGACAATTCGGACAAGGCCCTCGTTGCGTCCTTCCAGGCACCCCGCGCAAGGACCGACCGTGACAGCATGCCATTCCGTCCTGATTTCGGGACGGACGGAAGAGAAATCAAGCTTCGCACCAATTTCTTCCCAGTGAAGGTCCCCAAAGGTCCTCTATACGAATACGACGTAGCAATTACTCCGGTGGCAGGAACTGCCATTCGCCGGGTTAAGCGGCGTATCTACCAGCTCGCCGAACAAACTTCCGCCTGGCAACAAGCTGGGATGGTTGGCAGAGTGGCGCACGACAGCAGCGCCAAACTCATTGCCGCACATATACTACCTCAGCCCCTGACAATAAGGGTTCCGTTCTACGATGAAGAGGAGACTGCTCCGCCTCAGACAGGCGGTAAAGAATATACGCTTACGGTCAAGTTCATCCAAGAGATCAATACCGGGAGTCTCATGAGGTACTCAGCACAATATATTCCAATTCTGACCAATTTCCTGACGTTTTGTCAGCTACCTTGAGGGGCAACCTCAGTATCGCAACTATGACATACTGCCTATCATCTCTGCGTTGAACATTATTCTGGCTGCCACGCCCGGCAGGACAGGAATCATGGTGGGCAGGAACCGGTACTTCTTCCGCTCAGCGGCCCAGCCATATAAGCTGGGTGGTGGCCTCGAGGCGTGGAAAGGCTTTTACTCGTCCGTGCGGCCAGCTCACAAACAGCTGATGATCAATGTCAACGTTTGCACCACGGCGTTTTACACCCCCGGAAACCTGGCAGACGCAATGATGGCGTTCCGCGACTTGTCCTTTGGTGCCCGGATGGATGCGTTCTGCAGGGGTGTCAGGGTCAAGACCAGACATCTTGGTTACCGAAAGACCGTGAAGAAGCTTGCCCACCACACTGCAAAATCGTACTCATTTGACACCCCCGAGTACAAGCGCATTACTGTCCAAGATTACTTCAAACGGAGTAAGTATAGTTGCTGCTCCTACGCTCGCCATACTTACCTGTCATTTCCCTCAGAATACAACATTGACCTGAGGTACCCTGACTTACCGTTGGTCGACGTTGGCGGTCAAAAGACGAACTATCTACCTGCAGAAGTTTGCGACATACTCCCGGATCAGCCCTTCCGCGGAAAGCTTACCGATGAGCATACCGCGTCCATGATCACCGTAGCATGCCAACCCCCGAATGTCAATGGAGAAGCCATCGTTAACCAGGGTCTCGACAACCTCGGGCTGAGAACTGCGGGGCCGGAACTCCAATCGTTCGGCGTAAGCATTGGCCCTAACATGGCCGTGGTTCCTGGGCGTATCCTACCTAGACCTGGCGTGAGGTACTCCAGTACTAATGCCAGCATCGACGATCGTGCCTCGTGGAATCTCAGGGGTGTCAAGTTCGCAGTCGGTGCTCGCCTCGATCGCTGGGCCGTTCTTGTAATAAAGGATGGTGTCCCCAGGGACGAATTTGCTAGTGCTCAGGACCAGGAGCTCTTCAACGTCGTGGACGGCCTCCGCAGCATGTGCAACACTAGCGGAATGCACGTCGCCAGCAACCCGTCGTACGCTGAAGCCCAGCTGCCGCGCAAGAACCCTTCTGATCCCATGAGAAGATCTGCTATCGAAGCCATTAGGGCTGCGCTCTTAAAAGTGAAGCCAAAGCCAGATCTCATCTTGATTATGCTGGTCAATGGTGACAAGGCAGTATACGAAGGCTTGAAGCATCTTTGCGACGTCTTCTTGGATGTCGCCACTGTGTGTGTCCATTCCTCCAAGATCCGCAAGAGCAGTCCGCAGTATTTCGCGAACGTGGCATTGAAGATCAACATGAAGATGGGCGGCGTTAACCACAAACTGGATCCGAATAGCGGAAAATGGCTAGCTGCTGCCCCTACCATGGTAGTTGGCATGGATGTCACGCATCCCAGCCCCGGCAGTGCTAAAGGCACTCGTAAGTACATGCTGTCTATTCATCGTGAACTCTTTTGACAACAGTTTTGTATCGCAGCATCCATAGCAGCAGTTGTGGCAAGCATCGACAATCACTATGCACAGTACCCAGCCAGCTTGGAAATTCAGGAGACGAAGAAAGAGGTTATACGGTCCCTCTTACAATCCCGCGATGTGACTGACATGTGCATTGCTCTTGAATAGATGATCACAAATCTCAAGGTCATGATGGTTGACCGCATCAAACTCTTCCAGAGGAAGAACAAAGAAACGCTACCTGAACGCGTCCTTGTATATCGCGATGGTGTGTCAGAGGTGCGTATTTCTTGCTGTTCAGTTTACTGGTCTCATAGTTCGCAGGGTCAATTTGACATTGTCCGGGCCGAGGAGCGTCTCAAATGTTCGAGGCCTTCCGCTCCTTCAGTACTCCCAAGGGACCATACAGGCCGAAATTAACTATCATCATCTGTGGAAAACGCCACCACACCCGGTTCTATCCCACTGAAGAGGACACCGCTGCAGGTGACGGCAACCCTCGCGCTGGGACCGTGGTCGATCGCGGTGTCACTGCCGTATACGACTTCGATTTCTTCTTACAAGGTTCGTTGAATCAACCACAATTGTGACCCTTCTATCTAACGTCCGCGACAGCGCACGGTGGGTTACAGGGCACCACCCGCCCTACCCACTACTACGTCGTCCATGACGAGATCGGGTTCAAGGCAAACGAACTCCAGGGGCTTACCAACTCCCTGAGCTACATGTTTGCTCGCGCAACAAAGCCGTGAGCTTGGTTTCTCCTGCCTATTATGCGGACGTGGCCTGCGAGCGTGGAAGGTGTTATTTGCGGAAGCTGATACACGGGTATGTCGGCAACGGAACGACGACGAGCGGGAGTACTGCGGAAGAGGAAGTCATGAACGAGGCTAAAAGGCTCTGGAATAACGGAGTCACCAAGAAGAACCTCAAGGATACGATGTTCTACCTCTAAGCACCCTGGTGTCAGCTCCGTGGGGGCGGCGTCCTCGGTTTCGGCTCACTGACTAATCTCCCGTCATTCAATTGATTCTTGGACTGATACGATTGGTTTCTTGTACGTGATCTTGTACGGCAGTTAGGTTGTACTCCTCTGGCCGTGGTTTTAGTTCATCGTCATTTCCCCTTATATCTATTGGGCAAGCCCTTCATCTAGCCTGCAATGTATAACTATTGCACCGTGTACTAGTATCTAGTTGTGTATTCTTCGACCCATACGAATCAGATTTCTTGTATATGTATAGTCTAGGGCGTAGATTGGGAGAGCCTCTGCTATGCATCTGCTGTCAGGTTCTGCTTGGAGATGGTTCCTTTACCACGATAAATGAAGCCAGTGCATCTCGCACTGAAGGAGGGATATCCCACTATGTAGTACACAAAGTCACATTTCAAAACATGGATCTCAGTAATCCTCATCAAGCACTACTCTGGCGCGCATCGTGCCATCTTCTAACATAATGTAGGACTCTATTCCTTCGCTAGGCTTTGCGGAGCGGAATAAAAGGGAGCGAACGCCTCTCCCCCAACCTGGGCTGCTATAACCTCCATAGCTGTTTGAGGAGACTGAGACACACTCCGATCTAGAAGTTGATGTGCGTACCCTGAATGCTTATTGAAACAGAAGATCACGTTGTACGTTGGCTCGCGAGCGCACCACTCATCCCGTGGTCTAAGACAACTAAGATTTCGGAGCATATTTTTATGAAACATACTCGCCATGACCGGAGATGACCGCGCGAAGATTTTTAACGTGACTGCACAGTGAGTGCCAAAATGCGTTGTCTTTTCCTAACGATCCAGGATCACTAGTTGCCTGTGTTGACCCTTGGCCGAAACCGTCCGCTGGAAAGAATGAGGGCTGCAACGTAAGAGAGATACAGAAGACCATACCGTTCAAGCCAGGATTGACAGAGCTATCCAAGTTTTCTTGGACGGCTTGGATAGCGTGTCTATCTCCGTCAGGGGATGTTGGTCTTTCGACAAAGACAATACCTACGGGGGGATGTGTACAAAGGCGACCGCGCTTCGCAATTCCGGGGGTCCCCAGACAGCATCCATCATCTGAGTCTCGCTCGCAATCCACTCAGCAACAGTCGAATCCACCCAGTCAGGCATGTGACTTCCATCACGAAAAACGCCGCCTGGAATCCGTAGTTCAGCATCCTCTATTTTACCGACACGCTCACGCCTACCTCGCGAGTCGAAGAACCATAGCACTAAGACGGGAGCACTGTCTGCACGAAGTTAGCCCTTAATCCTGTGAAGATAGCGAAGCTTATTCACCTGTAGCTTTCTCGTACACTGGGACCCAGTAGTTCCCGGGCCCGCCAACGCCTCCTACTCCGGGCGGGGAAAGACGCGTATAACTGAGGGGAGATATAGATATTTCTCGCACAATCTCTTCGACGCGCGTTATGTTTATTTGAGTGTCATGATTCTAAAATTTTCGATGGTCAGCCTGGTATGGCAGATGAAGGAGAAAATGCAGACTCCAGAAGTGGAAGAAAAGGGGACTTTTGCCGCATTGAGCGGGCGAACTATGGTATCAATCAGAGAGGTAGAGTTTTCACGGAATGTATCTGTTCACTCCTGAGCGCCTGGGATCAAGACTGACAGTGAAAATTGCTGACTTACTCTCTCCAGTGATGAGGTCTCCATTGATCACGCTATGCCAGCAAGGTCAACACCCTTTGCTTACAGAAAACCACGCCTTACACGTAGTCGGGTCTCTCAAGGTCCAACAACGCGTTCATCAGCGCGGTTGTATTGATATCTTGCTCTGGACCCCATGAATCCCATGGGTTCTCCCGAAGTGAACGTCGGAGAAGATCATCAGCTTGAAGGACCCATCTTGGTTGAAGGCGATACGTGGCTTGTCAGGATAAGGGCCAGCTCGCGAGACACTGGCAGATGAAGAATGAACGAAAATTGATGGAGGCAAGTGTGATTTGCCAGTTGCGAGTGGCCCGTCACGAGAGACACATACTAAGTACACAGTATGGCAACAGTACGGAGCACGTACCAGAGACAAGAAACAGCTTGGAGCCTGAATATGGCAGTAGCGGTGGCGAGGAATATTAATGCTGTGGAGAGCAACATTGAATTGATATCGATTACAGCAGACTTTCTCATAATGCATCTGGTAGCGCTACTGCTGCATAAATCTCGTCTTGCATCGACTCTGAAGTGAATCGAATTGACAATTCGACTCAGTTATGTCTAAATCTGGTCAAATTATGGTTTTCCTGATTTGAATACTAGTAGTGCCCCAGTCAGTATCGCGCCCCACTCAGGCTACACTGCAATCGATTCGAATTGCTTGACCTCTGCTAGCTCCCGTGGGTAGTTAAAGCACCGAAAGACCAACTGTCTTCTTTCTGCACGGTCTGTCTACGAGCTTTCGTATTGGGATAATTTTCGTCTGTCTAGCTTGAAGCTTTGAAGGATCTACCTGCCCATGATTACATGCGCAAGCATGGCTAACATTGCAAAATTATTATAGATACAGTACTTCACAGCGCTTCAGTCAGGCAGTGCGCCGAAACGCGCTTGATAAGGCCAGTCCTGAGCGCTGAGCGACAGCCTGTACAGCAACTCCAACTTTACCTCCCAACTCCTCACCTTTCCAATGGACGGTGCCTCGTCAGCTGCAACCATCTTACAACTCATCCAGGTCGCGACCCAAGTTTCTGCTGCGTTGGGCGAATACGTGGTTTCCGTCAAAAATGCGCAGTCCTCTTGCGACAAACTCATCAACCACATCTCAATCATCATTACCGCAGCGAGCTCCGTGAAAGATATCCTCGAATCCTCGCAGAGCTCAGATTGTGATGCCCTGCTGACCGAATGGTTTGCGGACGACGGTCCTCCGGCGCACTGCATGAAAGTATTCGACGATCTACTCAGTGGACTACTCTCAAGCAGCAACGGACGCATGAAATGGATCGAAAAGATAAAGTGGCCCCTGAGAGAACGGAAGATCAAAGCAGCTATCCAGACGTTTGACCAGCACAGTTCTTATTTTCATCTATTTCTGGGCATCGAAAATTCGTGAGTTTCAGGAGCAGTTTTCAGGTGTAGACGATCACTAAGGCTCGTCTAGGAAGTCAATGAAACAAATCGGAGACACGCAAGAGAGGGTTAGAGACATAGTTTCAGAGATCCGTGAAATTGCGGCAAATACCTCGTAAGTAGCGAATGCTTCGAATTCCTGGAGGCGATTTATTGATGGACTCGGTAGGACGTCGATCACGTCGATCAGAGAAACTCATGACGTCCTCGCAACTTTTGCCTCGAGGGTTGATGATGGCGTACAATCCGTCAAAGCTAGTCAGGATAAGACGAAAGCTATTGCGCTTGAAGTCAACCAAGGGGTCAAGGCTATCGCGATAGATCTCGCTCGTGAAAGCGAGCTCACAAAGTCGGAACAGCTAAATGCTACTGAGAGTGAGCAGTCTAACGCATAACATCTTGTGTAGACACTGATAAGCATTATTTTTCGATCAGCTGAACAGCTCAAGGCTGTCCTTCGATGGTTCAACGCATTTGACTGCACAGTGAAGCACGAAACTACGCTCAGACAGCGTCAAGAGCAAACTTGTGGTTGGTTATTCCATGTACAGCAATTCATCGATTGGCGCTCGTCACTCAGTCAGTTCATCTGGCTCAATGGAAAACGTGAGTTTGCGACTTCGGGTTGTACTTTATTCGTCTCAACTGCGAAAAATACAGCGGGAGCCGGGAAGTCCGTTCTGGCGTAAGTACTTCTCCGTGAGTTTGATAGTGAGGCTCATTCGACCAGCGCGGCTGTTATCGAAGAACTTTCTGGATCTTTGCAGGGTGGCGAAACTCTTGCCTATTTCTATTGTGATTTCCGAAACTCGCGATGCACCAGCGCAAAGGAAATTTTATGCTCACTGGTTGTCCAGCTCCTTCGAAGTGCCAGTGGAAATTGGCTATCGCTGTTCCCAGAGCTGAAAGAGCGCATGGATCGAGGCGCTGACCCCCCCGCGGCACTGGATATTCTTTCCGATCTCCTCATACGCGTTTCCAGATTGCATGAGCGACCAATGATAGTCATCGATGCGCTCGACGAATGTTTAGACCTTGCATATTTGCTGGACGTCCTTGTCAAATTGAATAACGGATACATCCGGCTACTTGTCACCAGCAGGACGGAATTGATGATCAAAGAGACATTTACCGGCCTTCCATCGATCAGTCTGAAGGACATGGCCCACGATATGGAAGATGACATGAGACTACATGTCAAGAGGCAACTGGAGGCTAGACGGAAACTCAGGACATTACCCAGTGACGTGAAGGAAGAAATCTTATGGTTGTTGCTGAGAAAGGCTGATGGGATGTGAGTGATCACCGTTCGTGTTGATTTCTCGTTAATCAACCCTTTCCTTGGAACTGTAGGTTTCGTTGGGTACAATGTCAATTGGACCGACTCAATGATTGTCGTACGGATGGAGATATTCGAACAGTACTCGACACCCTTCCTACCGGCCTTTTCGAAACCTATGAACGGATTCTCTCTGCTATCGACAAAAAGGAATTTGATGGCGCAGTTGCAAACAGAGCTCTCACGTGGCTCGTCGCGGCCCTCGAACCTCTGACGCTTTCTCAGCTTGGAGAAGCCCTCAAACTCGAACTCGGACGTCCCACGCTGAATAACGATATTGCGCCCATGCATGACACTGACATCTTGGACATTTGTGGCAGCCTTTTAAGTTATGACGAGGAAAGTGGAATTGTGTTCCTCTCACACTACAGTGTCCAGGCAAGTGTTTGCAACGTTTGTCGTAGTGTAGCTCACTGACTATGAGCTTCGCGGCTCACGGCCCACAGGAATATCTTAGTAGCTCTCCACCCCTTAGCAAATCCCTCGATAAATATTTCGTCGATCTCTCCGTTGCCAATCACCAGCTTGCATCGATTTCCATTCACTGCATCATCTTTCACAATACTGTATATCCGCCCACGAACTCCCACGAATCACGGAGGCCTCGATTGCTGGACTACGCTGTGAGATCAGGCTTCCTGCATATGCGGTGCATATGTGAAGAGGACCAGTCAATCCTCCCACTCCTCTTCGAGCTCCAAGACCAAGTGTCCATCAATCCCGCCAAGTATGAAGAACTTTTTCCCCCTTCGCAGCGTACCGAAGGCTGGTGGTTCACTACAATCCCTGACCTGGCACTAATTCTCGTCATCCGCTATGGTCCACTGTGGCTGCTGAGACAGTATCTCGACCAGTACCAATTAGAAGCAATAGAGCAACATAATGCCTTGACCTATGTCGCGCAATTCGGTCAGGTTTATCATGCCACCATGCTCTTGGATGAGGGTCTGGACGTCAACAAGGAGGGAACATTCGTCGACTCCCAAGACCTGGTCTCTTGCTTGCCCCTGAAAGCAGCTGCTATGGCTAACTGGAATAAAGACAAAGTCGACCTCATAATGCTCTTCTTGGAACGTGGAAGTAGCATTCCCAGCGATATTATCCACGTTGTACTCGAGAATACTCCTGGGATGATGGACGATACGTCAATTCTCCGGAGACTTATAGACTGTGGAGCAGACGCCACCGTCTTGAAAGATGGAAATTCAGCTCTTCACACTTTCTTTTCACACTCCGCCTGCAGCTACAGCAATGATGCAAACTGCATTTGTGCAACAATCGTACCTATGCTAGTAGATGCTGGTTGCGATATCCAAGCGTTCAACAACCACCGAGGACCATCATCATTCCATCTTGCGGCTGTAAATGGACATGTACCAGCCATCCAGTTCTTCATCAACATCGGAGCAGCCTTGCCAACAGATGTCATTCATGGCGCGGCTCGGGCTCTGGAATCCTGTCGTCATGCTATCATCAAATTATTGATGTCTGCTGGGGGAGATGCGAGTGCGGTCACGGAGTCTGGTGACTCACCGCTGCACACTCTCCTATCTATCACTAGGGGTTGCAACCCAGCCTTATCTGATTGTACTTGCGTCGAAGATGCACGACTTTTCGTTGATGCGGGCTGTAAATTAGACGTCACGAATGGCGCCGGCCAAACGCCTATGCACCTTGCTGTCATGAATGGACATTTATCTGTTGTTCGATTCTTTATGGATGTTGGTGCGGAGTTGCCTGCAGACATCGTTCATGCCACTGTTGAGGGCCATCGTGGCTGTGGCCATCAAAGACACTGTCAACCTCCCGAGATGCTTCGTTTTGTTCTCCAGTCTGGCGCCGACGCCAGTTTCTTGGCGAGCTATGGTGACTCCGCGCTACATACACTTTTCCGCGACAACTTCTGGAGCAGCTTCGACTTCGACTGCGTCTGTGGAGAATTGGCACAAATTCTCATGGAAGCTGGGTGCTCGTGTGAGGCAGTGAACGATGCAGGCCAATCACCATGGCAACTTGCTGTCCGAAACCACCGTGATCTCTCTGTCCTCCACGTCTTCGCTGACTTCACCAGTGCACCGCCACTCGTAGATATCATTCACGCAGTTGCACAACTCACCAAAAGCGAGTCCGAGCGGTCTACAATCACCCCTCGCCTGCCACAGAATGGAGGAAGATTTGACAGCTTGGCACAAACTAGCGATAGTACAGCGCTAGGTGTTCTTCTCAAACTTCGCTGCTGTAAATACTTGGAGTGCCGGTGTGCGGAGGTTGCTCGTATCCTTGTCGACGGTGGATCCCAAATCGAGTCCCCAGACCATGCCGAAGAATCGTCATTGCTACTTGCGGTTCAGAATCATCATGATCCGGTCATTGAGTTTCTGGTCAGCATAGGGCACGGGCGCCCGATGAGATCATTCATACCGCTTGTCGAGAATCCCTACTTGATGCTCCCGTCATCAAGAGTTCCGTCATCAAGAGATTATTGGAGAATGGGCGTGAGCACAACACATTCCATATCCACCGTGATGGCGATACTCCACTCCATACTTTGGCAAGGAGGTACTGCTGGACGGACTGTGACTGCTTGCAGACGGCCCTTGTCTTGGTGGCAGCCGGATTCAATCCCGAGTCATTGGGTGACGATGGCAAATCAGTTGTTCAGATTGCAGCAGAGAGCGGACACATCTCCATTGTTCAATATCTCCTTGGCCTAGGTGTAGAAGGAACACCAGACCTCATCCACACTGTTTCTTGGCGAGATCATTCAGAATCCTTCACCGTCATACAGCAGTTGTTGCAACAACGCGGTGCAGACCCCAGTATATTGAGACCCTCTGGCGATACGCTACTGCATTTCCTGGCCCAATCCAGATATGCTCAATCCCATCCCAGCTATTTCGAAAAAGTGCATAGTCTATGCCTGGGAAGTTCGACTTGGATTTGCCCAATCGGAGTGGTGATACAGTGCTGCATCTCGCCGCTCAAACTGGTAACCTGGCGGTAGTGGAATACCTACTGCATCTGGGTTGTTCTCTTCCCCTTGATGTCCTGCACTCTGCTGTCGTGACAATGAAACCAAAGACCCTACTACGGATGGTCAAGCTACTGATAGACCGTGGCGCATCAGTGGAATTACGCAATCATCGCGGTGACAGTTTGCTGCACTCAGTGTTGAAAGCTCAGGTCTATGACTTGGATGCTTATCTGAACGTTTTCCGCCATATCGTGGCACTGGATGTCTGTGATATCAATGCGCTCGACGCATTTAGCAAGGCCCCTCTGCACTACGCAGTCGCAGTTTCCTTACCATGTGTTCAATTGCTACTTGACAAAGGTGCCAGGATTCCGACTGATATCATTCACGCTGTGGTTTATAATCCGCAATATGACGCCATATCTACCATTGAGATGTTTCTCCAAAATGGCGTACCACTTGACTCATGCAGCAAGAACGGCAACACCATACTACACTCATTACTCATTCACAGCCCCCCCTCCGAGTCCTCTCGTCCAATATTCAATATCAACCTCGATATTACCCACTATCTGGTCGAGACTCAGGGGTGGGATATTCATTCACCGAACCTGCGAGGGGAGTCCCCGATATTTTTGGCTTTCGAGCACGGCCACATACCGACCGCAGAGTATTTGCTTGTACGGGGTGCAGAGGTTCCGGCAGGCATCATCCACACCGTTCTGCGATACTACCCCGTCATGACCACTAGAGCAGACCGCAGTCAAAGACTCATTTCTCTCATTTTGCGCCATGGGTGTTCCATCCACTCCCCAAGCAGCGAGGGAGGTAACGCACTGCATTCTTTACTTCGTGCTGGCATGGCGGCGATTGGAACAAACCTGGAGACTACGCAGTTCCTTGTGGTGCAAGGATGCGACATCAACGCTGAGGACTTCGATGGAAGAACACCGTTGCACTACGCAGCACGTCATGGGGATTTGTCCGTCATACATTTCCTCATTCACAGCGGTGCTCAGCCCCCCAAAGATATCCTCCATGATGCCTTGGTGACTGCCAATCGAAATTTACAAAATTTACATACCATCCTTCGTCTGTTGCTGGAGCATGGTGCGTCGATTACCTCGAGAATGAAGGATGGAAGTACTGTCTTGCACACCTTTCTCCGTGAATCATATCACTCCGAGTCAGACTGGCGGTTCTCTTCGGCAGACCGCCTATCGGTGACGCGCCTTCTAATTGACAAAGGTTGCGAGGTGAATGCTCTTGATTCTTTTGGGGAGACACCATTACATCTCGCAGCGCAACTTGGACATATACGCATCATCCATCTCCTCCTCGATAGAGGGGCGAAGCTGTATGGAGGCACCATTCACTCAGCTGTAAAAACGACTCCATCCACCGCCTTCAACCCAATTCTCAAAATTTTGACTCGCAAGGGATTAGACGACCAAGCGCTTTTCCTGGAGATTGAATCCCATGGTCTTCTGCATATACTCTGCCGCCAACAGTTCCCGGAGGCAGAGTGCATACATAGAGCCCAGGCTTTGCGGCAAAGCGGGTTTCGTCTGGAAAATTATGTAAACACGGAAGACGACAGAGGATTTACGCCACTCAGCATAGTCCTCAACAAGAAAGAGCCTTCTCCTTCGCTTGTCACCTACCTCATTGACATAGGGGCGAAATTCTCCAATGTCAATTACTTGCATCTCAATAATCTACACTGGGCTCATGAACTGTCGTGGTATCTGGACGCCATAAAGGCCTATTGATGGGATGCTGGCGCGGCAATCGATAAATCTCGACGACGTGCGTGAGGTCCAATCTGGTTTGGCGCATCGCTTCAGTCTACCTCCTAGGGTGGTAAACCAGATCTTGGATACCGCTGGATTTTGGGCATGCAGCAGTGTCACATACCGGAACGTGGAATTTACATACAGGCAATCGAAGGTGTCGCTTGCGTTGCCTTGGCTTTCGTCCGACGCCAGCGACGTAAAGCTCCGTCGAATGGTCATTTCGTACAAGCTTCAGGAGGGTGAGGTCTACTGTACACTTTTCACAGCGCACTAGACTGACCCCACAGCAGACAGACCATTTATAGATTGGGGTGGAGTTTCTATTGCTCCTCAGCGTCAAGGTGTCACATCCGGCTTTCTGCCCATCCATTCGAGGAACTCACGTTTGGAGGTCACCAATTTGATCAGGACAGAGGTATGGGATAGGTGTGATCCTAGGAAACACAATGGGTTTTCGTTGGAGGATTTGGTTACAGGTGATATGTTGTGTTTTGAAAGGAATGTGGACAACTTCTTTTTGCGAAGGTACATAGAGATGGACTTGGAGCTCGAATTTCTCCAAATCGACATGTATTATACCGTCTCGTAGCATTAGTATACCTTGCCAAGACGTACGATTGTTTCCTCTGTGATTAACAGTATACCCCCATAGTTATCCTCTGTGCATGTATTACTATATAATAGAGATATATAGAGACAATCCAGAAGAAGGACATCCCCATTCGACTTCAGGTCACCATCTTGGCCCATGGTATTTAAACGAACTCGATGGTGACATTGGATCCGCTAGTGGAGACACGGGTCAGAACACTGCTGTTCCGTTCAATGTCGAAGATGACGGCGCCAGCGGGCGTGTAGCTGCCATAAGGACCAGTGGCCGAAGCGTTTGTGAATTCGACAGCGCCGAAGGGTGGGGAGGGGAAGAACATGCCAGGCTGGTAGTACTCGAAGTCCTCGACGATCCACTCAGCATTCGCCTGCAAAGAGCGTACGACAAAGTGAGAGTCTTCGTGACGGTTTGGCCGGTGGACAAGTTCTCAATGACTGTTGTACCGGAGGTGGTGGAAGAAGCAGTGACGGTGAGTTTGATGATGTCACCAGCAACGAGAGAGATGCCAGAGAAACTGTAGGCGTAGTCGGGGTACCACTCGTACCAAGCTATTCGTCAGAATAATAGTGAAAAAATGATCTGGTTGCAATAGTCGGCGCTTGCTTACCATCGTACGAGACCGCCCCATTGGAGATTGTTGTCATATCGATACCCGTCTGGAGGGTACCGGTGCTGCAGGTAAAACCATCAATACCAACCCAGACTGAAGCAGTGCTAGTGCCGCCCGACGCAGTGTGGGCTGAGCGATACGGCTGATGGGCGACGACTGTACCACGTAGAGTGCATGTGCAGGCAATAATGCACGGCATGGTCTGACAACAAACAATCAGATGGCATTTTCTTCGAGATACCAAACGAAGATGACCTTGTGATATTTTCCCTGTCGAAAGCATAATCAATAGGAGCGTTTTTGCGTGTCACCACGTGTCCTTCACATCGTGACTGATGACATGGTCAGCGAAAAATGGAATACCTTAACACTAAGCGCTGGCCAAAGCTGAAGTTGTTGGTGAGGAAAGGAGAGTGGCCAATCGGAATGCAAAGCGTCTGTGAAAGCCATATGTACTTTGGATAAGTAGGGAGTGACTCTACATGGGCGTAAAAACCGCTTCCGAGATGCTCCCGACCATCAAGGGACTTCATGGGCTAACTGAAAGCGGTTACAGCCTCCAAGTAGAACCGTATCGGGAAAAGCACTGTAAGGAGGTCCCAAAGAACTCAATTCAAGGCAGGTGCATTCAATGCAAACCTGAATGAAACACTGGAGGGCACTGGCAGACTCTGCTAATTGCATACTTTTTCACTTCTGTGGGGTTTGCAACAGAATACTAGGTGGCAAGGCATCCAACTACAGGGCTTGCTGGATCATTGGCAATGATGGAATCACGAACTTCGGGAATATCCTCTTCTATCTTGAGCTTCTTGGAACTAGGACCGTCGTGGTCGGCGAGGACGGTAGATCCTTCGGATCCTTCGTGTTCTTCCGACCTCTTTGCACGAGAGAAATGCTTCCTGGTCTCGTGTGCCCACTCTTTGACCCCCGAACGGCCCCCGGAGCTAACGAGCACCCCGAGGCGCATGGTCAAGTAGGCAGAGACGGCAAACGCCGTTCACGAAGATGGCGACAACGAATAACAACCATAGAGTGAAGATCAAACAGACCACTTTATGTAGGTTGGACGCACATTGAGCAACAACCCACATTCGGATGGTGACAGGAGTACATACCGAGTACAGCTTCGATGATGATCACCGTAATGGCGGCCGAACTGAGTGCCAGAAATGCGATAGAGGCGATGGCAAAGACGGAGAGACCTCTATTCGACCAATTTTCATGGGCGGAAATCCATTTGAAGGATGTACGCACATAAACGACAACAGAGGAAGGGCTGCAAGAGCAGAGAATATGGACAGGAAAACCTGGCAGAGGATTCATATATTGCACGCACTCAGTAAGGGCGGTAGAAAGATACCGTTCCGACTGGGTTTACTTGAAACCTCCAAGAAATGTGACGCAAAGCCGGCCGTGCATATTTATGCTCAATCCTGGTAAAGAGGTCATGAGGAAAAACACCCAACTGGAAGCGAGAAGCAACGATACTTGCAGGTCGGCATAACGCCTGACTATGGTCGCGCTTCTCTCGAAGTAGCTCGCGAGGTTGTCCTGCATATCGGGGCGCTGTGTGATCTTATATGTACTCGCGTCGTTGTCGAGAAACCGTCCAGGAGTAAGCACCAGTAGGCTGCTGCTGTGGACAAATGACCGAGGACTCCAGTCTCCTTGCGGGCTCAGAGTTGGGAGTCGGTGGTGAGTCAGTGTTTTCGATCGTTTCGTTTCATGCAAGTCGCGTGTCACGTGGTTGAAATACATTTCTTAGAATCTTCTCATGATCATCTTTCATCTCAATCTCTCCCCTGGAGCTTGAAGGCATTCGATTTGTAGCTCACTTTGCTAATAACGGATTCGCTCTCATCAGTGGAACAAAGTTCGGTTATCTGCTGCACCTGCCCTGAAAATGAGTGGACGAAAACTGAACGCTGACGAGCTCAAGCTCCATCAGGCAGCCCTTGCGGCTAATGACAAGGTCAGGATCCGTTCTACTTGGTTATCATCATCTGTGGTTAACGATTAAGTGTAGATCCTGTCTCTCAAAGAAGCTGAAAGCTCATACCCGATGGAACTGCTCGTACTTCAGCTATTAACTTCCTGCTCGGCACGGTGTGTCTCCTATTGACACATCAAGTCCGAGCATTCGTGTAACACATTTTCAGGGTATGTTCAAAGTTATGACGAGCGCAGGCGGAGGTCAGTGCTTTCCGTGCAGTGATGAAGAACGAGATGGATGTGTACGTTATTCCACGTCAAGGCGAATGCGTGTTTTGACCAAAGCCATCTGCCACGTGCTACAGGAAGAAAGATATGGGCGGCGAAGAAGCTATGGTTCTCGGTCATATCCAAACTTCCGGAAACGAAGGTATACTCTCTCTCGATTAGCGACTTCCGATACCTCATTATATGTGTAGGTATCTGGACGAAGCACCTCAAAGCTAAAACCGAACTGCACCAAACGGTCATTGATCGCTGTCTGAAGTCTCTAGTGCAGAAGCAGCTAGTCAAATCTATCAAAGCTGTTCGCGTATGCCTCTGACTTTCTTCGTCTGTTGTTTATCGCTCGATAACCATCGCACATTCAGCACCCAACGCGGAAAATATACATGCTTGCACACCTCGACCCTTCGGTAGAGCTGACAGGTGGTCCCTGGTACACGGACAACGAACTCGACACCGAATTCATCAAACTTCTCTCAACAGCCTGCCTGCACTACATTCGTGACCGCGTGCGTACACCATCTCGCTCTCTTATTATTACGCGAAGTCACTCAAAACATGCATCGCTAGTCGTTCCCAAAACAATCAGGAAAGCGCTCTTCGCGAAGCCAGCAGCGCCTTTACGCGATAGGTGCTGCACCCTCGCACCCATCCGCTCAGCAAATACAGCATTTCTTAAGTAAAAGCAAGATCACGGAGACAGAATTGGGCGTTGACCATGTTGAGATGCTCCTTCCGCGTCCTTGAGCTCGATGGAGAGATCGAAAAGGTAGGCTACTATCAACCAGCGAGGTCATGGCATTGTTCTACTCGTATTTATGATGGTTTAGATCCCTGCATTTGCGGCCATCTGCTTGGGATCCTAAGGTGGCATCCGAAGCATCGGATTCAGACGCTGATTCAGGTTCAGAGGAGAGCTGATGGACCGGCTTTCGAGATCCAAGAAACGCGCACGGGGTTCTTCGAAGAGTAAGGGCAAGGAGTCTAGCAAGTCGAAACGACGACGAACGGAGGACTCAGATGGAGGACAGTGATTCGGAGGACCAGCGTTCAAAGACCAAGAAGAAGAAGCGATCGCACAAAGACGACGATAGCGACGAAGGAAGCAGTCACATGCCAAAGTCGAACAAGAGGAAGCGGAAATCGAAGAAGAGCGATGATTCAGATTCGGCTTCAGAAGAAGTGGAAGTGGAGGTCAAAAAGAAACGCAAGGGAAAGTCAAGGAAACGTGACGATTCATCTTCGGATTCCGAATCACAATCGGAAGGAGAGGATGAACGACCTCACTCGAAATCAAAATCAAAATCAAAATCTAGATCCTCCAAGAAAGCCTCATCCTCTAAAGTGGTCTCCGTTAAACGTCAAAAATCACCCTCTCCCGATTTGAACGACACGTCCAGCGGAGGGGCTTTTGTCTACAGGGCAATCAGGCAAGAGCGGGTGGCGCTAGGGTGGTCTCAAGCGCCGTGCGGGAAATGTCCAGTCTTTGACTTCTGCCGAGATAAGGGGCCGACGAACCCCCAGGAATGCGTGTATTATGAGGAGTGGTATAGCTTGCGTGCTGGTGCACAAAAGGGCGCACTACAAGCTGCTATGAAAGTGGAAATGTAGGGATCATGTACGTGCACGGCCGCTTACACAGGATGTACAGCAGCTTTATCCAGTGCTGAATCTGAGCGTATAGTAGTCCTCGATCTGAAAGAACTCCAGACAGATCGCAGCCCTCAGAGACGTTTTCACCATCAGAGCGTCACCAACAAGAAGACCTTCGATCGCCAAATGCTTCATCCCACTCCCGCGCTTCAGTTCGGGTTTGCATACCCATGATCCCATACAGAGAACGTGGTTCGCGTTAGTTGATCTGGAGAACGTTCAATGTGTCATTTTGCAGAACGTGCTCTCGATTGGAATAAGATAGGTCATATTTTTCCCGTTGGATGGGCATGGAAATATGTACCCTCGCACAAACGATCTTCCGACATTTATCAATCAGTGTCTGTGCGCAACTGCTGATCGCGCACCCGCCTGTCACAGTGGAGAAGTAACGACTACCTTGTACATCGCCTCTTTTGGTCTCCTTAGGGGAGACCATAACATAACTGGCTACGGGTCCAGCTGAATACTAGGCAGCAAGGCATCCGGTCACTATGTACCTATACTACTCTGCCATGTCCACAATATGTCTGATAACGGAAAAGACGGCTTGAAACGGTCAGGCGAAAATATGACAGACTCGATCATGAGCAGCGTCACTAGAAGTGGCTCGCGCACAAGTCACTAGTGTGTATCGCGTGTGTTATTCGTGCCCGAACTGCTCAGCATATCGAGGTTCTGGTAACACGAAGCTGCTAACCGCCAAGCAAAATCTAGGTCATTACCCTAAGTCGTCTTCGTTCTGATCAACCCCTTCATCATATCAAAGCTGTTGCCGTCCGGTAGCAGGTCAATGTACCGACCACCGCCCACAGGCTCGGTGCGCAGCAGTCCCGTGATCCGGTGTGATACCCACAATGCGCACGGTAGCATGCGGAGTTGTGGTGGTCAGGGTAACCGTTTGATTTCTGTGAGGCATGCAAGTCAACGGAGGATCACCAGCATACGAGGAAGGGGACGCACGAATGCAACCATGCGCCGGTATACCGATCCATGAAGGGTTGGAAGCCCTCGCTCTCTGTGGCGAGAAACGAGTCCCATATACGCTCGAACGTGGCGAGGACGGCCCCTGCCACCCGTTCGACAGTGAGGTTCAGAAGACGCCTTCTCGCCCGCTGTTAAGGCCGCCAGTTGAGCCAGCGAGCCGACCGGACGTTCATTCAGGACGTTCAATCCGCATCCTTGTTTCCACTTGGAAGTAAGCACCAGATAGAAGTCCCTAAGCATAGACAACGCTTACCGATGATAACATCAACCATGCCCCCTCCAAAGCTGGTGTTTACCAGTATCCCGCCAAGCTTCTTCATCTCCGTTGTCTTCCATGTCTCTTCCGCTGGAAATTCGCCGTAGATATCGTTCGGCCACTTCAGCTTGACCTTTTTCGCCCATTGCCTGGTGGGATCGAGTGCGTGGCACGCTTCGACCACGGCGATGGCATAGAGGTATTGTATGAAGACGAGATTCGATGCGCGAAGAGAGCGAGGGCTGGAAGCTGCAGTTGATCGATGGGTCAGGGCTGGAGACTAGGACGAAAGTCATGATAGGCTTACTCGAACCGGTGCTCTTGAGGGATACGCTGAGCTTCAGAGACATCTGCATGCATCCCGCCGGGGAAAGCCATGCGTTTGTGCCCCTCCCTCGGCCTGCCACTTGTTTCGTTGCAAAGGAGAGGAGTGGTGAAGGAAGTGCTCGGAGGAATTTCGGGTTCCTAAGACGTACGGTAAGTCGACGGAAAGGCAGGTGTATCGAGACCCACTCACTTATCAAGCATTGTTTGTGTACTTGTGACGACTTCGCCATACAAGAGTGCGTCACCCATGCCCCACGGAGTATGACTGTCACTGTTTCCGGTGATACGGAACTCATATAGTGCTGTGAAGAATGCGGAGGGTGAAAATAAGGGTGTGTACAGGTTTTCCTGCTCGGTAGTCAATGGTCGAGCCAGTAGGATAACATCCTTGACTTTCTCCTCGCCGCGCGATGTGTCCGATGACACGAGGCAGAAAAGCGGGTGGCCAGACGGCGGGTCATCAGTGGAGATCTTGCGAGCAAAGTGAAAGGCAAAGGTGTCATGTTCATCCGGAAAAACCATATTTTTAGTCGCAGGCGTTTCATGGTCGCTATCTTCGATGTTCAGTGCGGAGAACACTCTCTCAAGATCGTCCTCCGGGAACAACGCGTGTACGATGGCCTGTTGTATTTCCCATTTCTTTGGATGCGCAAGAAGTAATTGCGGAAGAATACGCAAGTTAGGACTTTGGGCATCAGATGACGGCGGAAAGTGGACTCGCAATCCGAGAGCGGACAGTGTGGGGACCAGTAGCTGCTCGGAAAGGGGTGGTCCACATGACCAGAGAGCAACAAGTCCGCTTTCACTCAAGACACCTGCGAGCGCATTATCATCCGTATAGCGTCCGAGAATATGAGTTTCCTCTGCATCAACATCCAATGTAGCAGATGCGAAGCGAGAGACCGCGACCTCTTCTGCACCGTGATTCACAGTTGCCGAGGTGGACGCTTGTGAAGGGAAAGAGAGATAGAGTGAGGCATTCTTGTCGATGATACGAAGAATGCTTGTGTCCGTCGCAAGGCCAAGACCGACCGACCCAAAGCTCGAAACGGTACCGTGCAGACCGAACAGTCCTCGGGTCTTCTTCGCATTCACACCCAGAGCCAATATCCTTCCACCGAACTCAAGATATTTGCGCACTCCTGTATGATTTTGAGGTGCAGCAAGAAGCACCAGGAGACTGCATGCGGTATGCCAGGGAGACTCTGGAGCTGCAAGGACATCGGGAGCAATGACCTGCGGGAGATAATGGGGGACAAGGATGGCGGATAGTAATTGCGAGACTGAGATAGCACGGGGATGTGTACTGGGATAGACTAGTACGTTCATCTTATCGGAAGTGAACTTGTTATTGTAATACAGGAACTTGCCCCGCACAGGGAGGTTTTGTAAGATCACACATTAGGGTTTCTTAGTTTACTATTCGGTCATTCCTTGATGGACCTACCATTCGGCACTTTGGTTCTCCCGGGCTCGAATTTATTTCCACAAAATTATCCACTTCGTATAGTTTAGTTTTTATACTGAACGCACATCTTCGAGTTTGAACGAACGAAATTGAGAGAGAAAACGTGGAGATCTCTTTTTTTTCGGCCGGCCTCCAAAGTCCGAAATTACCATGACCCGGTTCTACTTTCTAACGGATGCTGTTGATCACCCTCTCACGTGAATACGGCATCATTCGAAGGACTGTCTTCCAGGATTTGGAGCGTCCACCGAAAGTCGGCCAGCACGTCGCACAACTCTCTCCAGGACTGGACGCGACCCATGAGCTTCTCATTCTAACGGTCATTCTTCCTACCTAACTACCAGGGAGTGTAGGCTGTGATCTTCGTAACTTCAAGAACAGCCTTTAGATACAGGCCACCAAGGTCAGGCGTGCGTACCCGCAAATCTATCGTAGTCGAGGAGGCCCATCCGTTCTCTGCCAGAATCGGTGCTTTGAACGAGACTGTGGCGAATGACGATGGCCCGGTCTGCGCTCGCTGTGGGACGTTTGAATGCAGGCACCCCACGTTCAAACGTTCATCACTCAAACGTCAGTGAAGTTGACATGCGCATTCAAATTGCGCACCCGTTCCTCAAGGAATTATTCAAAGTCCGAAATGACCTTTACAGACGTTGATATAGATATCACGGAGGAACGGACCAAGTGTGGGTCAGTGATTCGTGCATGTCGTCCCAGAAATCCAGCATTCTGCAGGACTTGATATCGATAGTATCCACGACCCTCCCATTCTGGCGGTCACCTTTGAAACCCAGGATGTCTGAAGATATATCCGATCGAGAAGTTTCTCAATCCGTCAACTTCCAGCTCCCGGATCTGTATGAGGCTGGCATCGCTGAACTTCAACAAAGCCTTGAGAAAGGCCACTTTACGAGTGTGGACTTGGTCAAGGTCAGTTTAGTGTCACATCGCCTGTGAACCCCTGCGGTAACACCTCCGGCTTCCTAGGCATACCTCGCGCGCATCGAGGAGGTCAATTTGAAGGGGGCCGCCTTGCGCGCAGTCATCGAAACAAATCCCCAAGCCTTATTGCAGGCCGCAGCGCTTGACGCAGAGCGCAAGATCAAAGGGAGCCGCAGTCCTCTGCACGGCATACCGTTAATGCTGAAAGACAACATCGCCACACTGCATGAAGAGGGTAAACGGTTGTGGGCTCTGAATCCCGAACTCCACTGACGATTCACAATTTCAGGCATGAATACGACTGCTGGTATTGTATTTGCTGCTTGTGTCACCTTGTTCTCATATCTGCATCAGGATCCTACGCTCTTCTGGGTTCCGAGGTGGTGGACGATGCACCAGTAGCAGCGAAGCTGCGCGAGGCTGGGGCCATATTCATTGCGAAGACCAACTTGTCTGAGTGGGCACATTTCCGAGGAACAGTGCCCAAAGGGTTTTCCGGGCGAGGTGGACAAACTCTATCTCCCTACTATCCGAACGGTGATGCCTCTGGATCCAGTACTGGAAGTGGGGTAGCGATGGCTATCGGTCTTGCCGCCGGCTCACTTGGATCTGAAACTACTGGTTCTATCATCGCGCCAAGTAGCTGGAACAACATCGTTGGAATCAAGCCGACAGTGGGACTTGTCTCTCGTACAAGAGGTAAGATTAACTTCCCAGTAGCACGAGCAAATCATGGTGGGATCGCACTCTGACGCCCCTCTTACCTAGTGATCCCGGTATCATCCACGCAAGACACAATTGGACCTATGTGTCGCTCCGTTGCTGACGCGGCACTCCTCCTATCCTTTATCGCTGGAAAGGACGACAGTGATGAGGCGACCAAAGATCAACCAGAGATTCCGGATTATATGAAAGCGTTAGATAAGAATGCGCTCATGGGTAAAACGTTGGGAGTACCGCGCAATCTGATCAAAGAAAACACTCCGGCCGAGGAAGAATTCAACAAAACCCTCGACATATTCCGTTCTTTGGGCGCGAATATTGTGGACCCTGCGGATTTCCCCAATGCTGAAGAACTTAAGGCATCGGAATACGTAAATCTGGTGCTCACGGTAGAATTGAAAGTCGGGGTCAACAACTATATTTCGGGGCTTCGTAAACGCCCGGCTAACATCAACAGCCTTGCGGATGTGATCAAGTTCAACAACGAGAATAAGGAGAAGGAACTCCCAGAGCCTTACTATAGCCGATCAGTCTCAGTGAGTCAGCGAGTTTCTTGTATGGTCGTTGCAGGGAAAAACTTGCATCACAAGGTTCTACAAATCTGAAGACAGCAAAGAAGATGCGCAGTACTATGAAGCTATCAAGAAAGATTACGAACTTGGGCGTGCAGAAGGGGATTGATGCCACGTTCAAGAAGTTTAAGCTCGACGGAATCATATTACCGTCGAGTTACAGTGCGTCATGTTTCTTTGGTCACATCTTCACACTCAGAATACTCACAATACACAGGTTCTGTGACAAAGGCCGCCGCAATTGCAGGATATCCTCTTGTCACTGGTATGCATTTTAGTCACATGTTTTTGAGTCTAACTCATCGCAAGAATTAACCTAGTTCCCCTTGGTTTCATTGCCGATACGTTTGAACCTACACCCAATCCGCCCACGCCTTTGCATACTGAAGCCCCTGGCATGCCGTTCGGATTGTGCTTCATGGGTACAGCATATAGCGAGTATCAACTGATCGGTTTTGCATACGCATTTGAGCAGGCTACGCAGGTGCGAATGAATGGCAGGAAAGCTTTCGCAGAGGCTATCCCAAAGACCCAGCTCAAGGACGTCATGTCAACTTGAGTGTATATATACCACCCGTGCTTCCGTTGGTTCTCAGACGCTCGTGAAAATATATTGCAATGTACCACCTTTGCGACCGAATGAACTATGGAAAGCCAGGCAGTCGCTTGCTTAACAGTTGAACTTGGCCTAGAAGGCCACGAGCCGTTGTAGCACAATGGTAGTGCGTTGCCTTCCTAAGGCAAAGGTTGTGGGTTCGAGCCCCATCGGCGGTACTGGATATCATGCGGCTCAATTTTTTTTTTAAATTCTCCTTCTTCTAGCGACACTGTTGGTGGCGTCTGTTTTAGCCTTCCATGGACCATGGTTGCTATCCCGCCCGGAGCGTGTACCATTACAGTACCATATCCAATAACCGGAATAAAATTTGGAACAGTAAGTTTGCCTGTGCGAACTGTGTTGACCTCCACAAGGCATGCTTGTGCACATTCTACTAACTGGCTACTAGCTTCGATTCGTTATGAACTGTAGATACCGTACGAAGACGTCGACTGCTATGGATTTGTACTATGTACTGTAGTACTACTATAATGCCAAGCCAACATGCGCAAAGTTTAGCGCTATTGCCACCCTGTGATCACGATCAAACCCTGCTGCAGTGATCACTGATCAGTAACTTACTGTAAAAAAGTGTTCTCGATCCATTGGTCCAACTCGTGTTCAACTCGTGTTAACAGCCAGGCTTACAACGGTAGCGACGCTTATCGGTAATTATCACTTTGAACATATTCCGACCACTCCACAACACTGATTATCATCCTCACGACTTGTTCACGACCAAAATTTACCTGCGCACGCCCTGTTTACGTTGACTATAACGTCCATACCACTAGCTTCCCTTTTTAAAAGACTCTTCAACTTGGCCCAATTTCTTTTTTCAAACCACACCAGTCTTGTTCCATCTCAATATGGCCGAACTTTCCTCTCCTTTGTTGAGGCTCAACCTCCCATCTCCTGAGGAATTCAGGAATAGGAAAGTCGCCCTGATCAGTGGTACGTGGTTTTCATCATACTGGGACCGCCCAGGCGCCCAAGTCAATGATCAGCTTTCTATGGATGTTTGGCTCTGGATCTCCCCATTGCGCATCACCCTCCATATCGCCTGTTACACAATATCAACTGTCATCGCTGATGATCCCAATTTTTTTTACACAGGTGTTACCGGTCAAGACGGTTCTTACCTGTGAGTCAAATTCTGCTTGTCACGCGACATCTGGGCTTGTGCCATAATACCCCAACTCAATTGTCAAACTTCTGAAAGTTGTTGAATAACACACTTACACCTTGTCGCAGTGCCGAGTTACTTCTTGACAAGGGTTACGAGGTTCACGGCATCATCCGTCGTTCCTCCAGCTTCAACACCAATCGTCTTCACCATCTGTATGCAGATCAGCATGAACGTCAGTGTTTCTTCTTTCTGAAACCGCCCACGCATCAGGTCTCATCGTCACTCCTAACAAGGTCCGAACAAATTCAAGCTCCACTATGGTGATCTCTCCGACAGTACCAATCTCGTGTACATTCTCGCCCAAGTGCTCCCTTCCGAAATCTACAACCTCGGTGCTCAATCGCATGTCAAAGTCTCATTCGAGATGGCTGAGTACACAGCTGATGTCGACGGTTTGGGAACTCTTCGTCTCCTTGATGCTATCCGTACAGTCGGACTCGAGAAGCATGTCAGGTTCTACCAAGCCTCTACCTCCGAACTCTATGGCCAAGTCGTCGAGACTCCCCAAAGCGAGACCACTCCGTTCTACCCACGTAGCCCATACGGTGCTGCCAAGCTCTATGCGTACTGGATCACAGTGAACTACCGTGAAGCGTATGGGATGTATGCCTGTAACGGTATCCTGTTCAACCACGAGAGCCCAAGGCGTGGCAGGACTTTCGTGACCAGGAAGATCAGTAGGGCTGTGGCGGATATCCACCTGGGCAAGCAGACCCGCTTGTACTTGGGCAATTTGGGTGCGCAGCGTGACTGGGGACATGGTGTGTCTCGTTGCTTGGACATCTAAACCGATTGCTGACTATATGCGTTCGCATGATAGCGAAGGACTATGTCGAGGGCATGTGGCGCATGCTCCAACAGCCCAAGCCTGACGACTTCGTCCTTGCGACTGGTGAAACTCACCCGGTCCGTGAGTTCGTCGAAAAGGCGTTCGCCGTCGTGGGCACAACGATCAAGTACGTCGAACGTTCACGGAAATTGCCAGCCACTTAGCTCACAAACGCTTTTGCTATAGATGGCGCAACACTGGTGTCCAAGAGGAAGGCTACGATGAGAACACAGGCAAGGTCCTTGTCAAAGTCGACCCTCAGTACTTCCGTCCTGCTGAAGTAGAGTGCGTTTCTTTCCTCTCCTTTCATTCATACGATGTGCTAATTTTGGCACGGTACCTTTCAATTAGACTCCTCCTTGGCAACCCCGCAAAAGCTGAGCGTCTTCTAGGATGGAAGCGCAAAGTGACCTTTGACCAGCTCGTCAACGAGATGGTGACGGCCGATCTCCAAACTTCCAGGAGCCTGGTCGAGGATCAGAACTAAAGACCCACGCCACCCATTCTTTTCCGTCTCAAGCACGCCATTCAAAAGGATCGTTGTCGAGAAACGTTGCGGTGTATTGCTGCTTCTCGCTGGCAGAAAGGACTTCGTGTGAACTCTGATTGTTACCCTAGTATCCCTTGTCTTGCATGACTTCGCATATTCTACCTCCGTATTTGCATTGTATCCGTGCCACTACTTGACCTGATCGCACGAAGACAGTATGAGGAGCACATTTTGCGATAGATCGTTGTAACCGAATTATTCTGAGGCGTGTGTGAACCACTGTTTTCTGGCCAACCTATCGGTATTACGAGACACTCAGGTTCGAGAAACCCCGACTCCGACCCTGCCGACACTGTCAGCGAAAAGGAACTTTGCCGGGGCACGGCAACTCAAACATATCCAGCGCCCAACATTATACCGTGACACCAAACATCATGCATCATGTCAAGCATGTTCAAGCCTCAGAATACCGCGCTTTCCGCCTTGGGAACCAGGGGATGGGGCACTTTCTTCACCATATGCATGCAGACAGATCTGCAGAACCGTTCTTCCTTGTTTCCCTTTCATCCTTAACGCCATGGACGGGTTATCCGCTGCCACAACCGGCATATATCTTGCACGAGTTTCCATCACGTTGAGTCAATACATCGCGCCCGTCAAAGGCGCTGAATGCTCTCTCAGAGCTCATCGGTCAGATAGCGCTGGTATCTAACGCTGCAAAAGCCGTGGAAAGCGTGGTGTAGAATTCTCACCCTCCTTGCGAACCCCCGAGCAGCAAGCCCTCCTTAATGAATGGTTCCCCGGCTCAATGCAAGGAAGAGCTGATCATGAAGAAATTATTGAGCTGGCTACAAGATCAAGCCCAGGCTGGCACCAAGAAGGGCAGGAGATGGCTCAAGAGCTTCATGTGCAATGGCCATTGGAGGAGGATAAAATACACGTAGCGATATGAGCATTTGAAGACACTTCCGTGATATGCTATGGATCGACATCTTGTAAGAGGGAGTTTAGTCATAAAAGCAGCGCGAAACGTGAGTGCACTGTTGCCATACTGTGGGGACGAGGCCGACGGACGAATCTACCCAGATGAATTGTTGCGATGGTTTCGGTGGCTGCAGTGCCAGCTGGACAGACTTGATCAATCCTGTTCGGTCGGTGATACTCATGAAGGGCTGAACATGCTACGCACAATCGACAAGACAAAATTCGGTGGCCGAGTTGCGCGGAGAGCCCTCGTCTGGCCCGTAACTTAACAGCTTTGAAGCTTTGAAGCCCTTCACGCTCGTCCAGCTCTCAGAGCACTTGCGATCAATCGCGACAAGCCGGCTTGGGTTCCGCGCCGATACATGAGACTAATATCCTATAAGTCTACGGTAGTCTTGTGAGCTTTAACGAGCACACTAGCATCATTACCCTGTCATGTTATGGTGTTGAGGCAGGCATGGATCTCCTATGATGCATGATGATTAGTGAACAACATGCGAGCTCATTTCCAACAGGAGTACCTAACATCCGACATCACCGACAAAACGTACTTCGTTCACCACCTGCGCGCCAGTTTGGAGCTTGCTTCGCTTTCAATCCACTCTATAATAATCTCCATCGGCGATAAACTCAAACTCGATATGGACAGGGAAGACCAGGGAAGACCTCTGTTATTACGCGGTGTCCAGTTGCTCCGGACGCCTCGCAAGCTGCGTCCTCGAAGAGCTCGGGTTTTCGGACTTCTATTAACTCTCCAGAACCGCATCTCAGAGCACTTTCACAGCTATGCAGCCAAATGGAGATTTCGAGGGCTGGCAATCCGAACTATTGCGTAGAGAAGGGTGTGGTATTAATTGCCAGAACTGGCTCAGAGTCAGATGCCATTATACTTACGTGTTGTGGAGTTCTTCGTCGTTCTTGGCGCCCAGTTGCCTTTTGACATCGTCTGTTATGTCACACAACAATTTCGTCCATGGAACGATAACTCGGTGATGCCCCTCGTTCGTCTGGTAAAAACGCATGGTGCAAGTCGCCAAGCACGGTGTCATGTCATGGACTCATCTGTGAGTCTCCTCCTGAGCCTCGGTGCTTGTGCGGAGATGATATTTGACATAACTTACTACTGAAGATCCGTCACAACGTGCTTTCGCTCGGCTTTTGATTGGACGTCAACATGTGGTGTATGACGTACCATTGATTCACTTTGATGAGAAGTCCGCTTGATCCGACAGTGTATGGGACGAGCATAAGCCTGCTGTACAGATTTGAATGGGGGGAACTTGTGGTCGAGGATCTCGGATCTGGTGGCGCACTGGGCGCCGTGGATGACTCGAGTACGAAGCTGATACTGGAATTGGAGTCTTCCAGATTGACGGTACTTTACCATGCGGCCCACGAATCCGTTAGCTTCAGGCGAAAGCTGCTAGAACTCTCGGTTTGTGTTCGGGATTAAATCGCATACGAATTTGTAATGCCGCTGAGCGAGCATGGAGAATGGCCTGGGCAGAAAACTAGTGAGCATCGAACACTGAAGCTTTGTCAGCCGATATGAGATCGTGAACCAACGAACCCATGTGTAGAAGCTTACAACAACCTCAGGCTATCAACTATCCTCGTCCTGGAACTAGATAAAGTGCATTATTACAGAGCCACGACTGTTATTCCGCCAGTTATCATACAGTGTCGTCTATGAACTAATCAGGGGGCACTCTGCCCAATCCTAGCATTCGAGTAGTTCTCGAGGAACCAGGCGACGGTCTCCTTGAGGGCTGTAACAAAAGCATCTTTACTACGATGCGCTACGTCTAACGTAGTGGGAGAAACGAACCTTCTTCGAAGGGGGTAAACTGGAAATCGGAGCCAATAAGCCGCATCAGTTTCGCGTTAGATGCGGGCTTTCGATCTTGCCCGTTGTCATTCCGTCTGTTCTCGAAATTGGCTTCTCCAGGGTAGTTCATGACCTTGACGATCGAATTTGCGATATCTCTGATGCTGATCTCCTCTTTCTCGTCGACTGCGGAGGAATAAATGAGATGGAGGGAGGGAAAGAATGTGGATATTTTACCTGAGAGGATGACGGGCTCGACCTCATCGTATTCACGAAGTTGCCAGATGAAGAGTTTGGCAAGATCGCGGGAGTAGATGAACTGTCTCAGGGGGGACCCGTCGCCCATGACCTTGAATTGTGTGCCGTTCTCTATATTGTAGATAAAAAAAAGTGTCACTGCAGGCAGGATGAGAGTCTCTCACTTTGTGCAAGGTAGCATTTGTGAATGAGAGCAGGCACGACGTGGGCACGCTTCAGATCACTATTGTAGGAGTGATTAATCATAGACCGAAACGAGTTTGAGTTCGACTGACAAGTTATCATGAGGTCCAAATACATTGGTTGGGATAGCGGATGTGAAGTTACAGCCAAACTCTTCCTTGTACGCGCTAAGATGAGGCACGATGAACTGCCTTCTAAAGGAGAGACGAGATAAACCTACTGATTTTGCACATCAACCATTCGTTTGGCGTAGGAGTAGCCAAAGTTAGAGTGGTGAGGAGGACCGATATGCACTTTCTCCTCGGTCAATGGATATTCGACTTTGTCAGGAAACACGCAGGTTGAAAGGCAAGAAATGACTTTCTGTGTCTTCTTGATGTGGGCGGTATGCAGTACGTTATTGTTGATCAACATGTTGTCTCGGAAGAACGTCATCTCATCAGTCATCAGGGTCAGGCGCATATTCACTGAAAGATCGACAGAATACAAACCTTGCGTTCTCTGTTTGCAAATAGACCTCCGACTGATCGTAAGGATGTTAGGAGAGATTAGAAGACGAGAGATGGCGAGTTTCGCGTACCGAGGGCTGCTAGGTGAATTACATGGGTAGGTTGATGCTTTTCGAACAGTTTCAATGTCTGTGCAGGATCTCTATTTATGAGTGAGACCAAGGGTGAGAAATGGTGCCACTCGTTCGAAATTTACTCGGAGACGATAAATACCTTAAATCGGCGTCTCGAGAGCTAACAAAAACCCACTTCTCTCCTGAGCGCCTTCCGAAGCGTGAGCCTTCAGGCTCGTGCTGGATAACATGCTCTATTGCTTTTCCGACGAGACCAGACCCCCCGGTGACGAGCACAACCGCAGCCATTGGTTGATTCCGGTGATTGGCAATCTAGAGTACGATTCGCCCTGGATTTGGCAAACATTTGGTTGTGGTTGGTGTTTGATCGGTGAGATGGATTTTACCGAGATTTCGTTGGCATGAAGAGGGTCGAGTACTGTTGAGTACTGCTAGTAACTCTCTTAAGTCTTGGGTTAGTTAAATAAGACGACGGTATTAACTTTAGCCTCTGACACTCACCTCAGGCTGCTGTCGCGGCTGAACGTCATTAATTCGGGTTCCCACCTTCCAGGCGTCAGCGACCCCGTGACCAAGTTTGTGGCTGATTCAGCACACTTTGTGAAGTGCACACTGCGCAAGCTATCTCCCTTGGAATACCCACGCCAGTATTGCACTAGTTGATAGCTAACAACGACTAGCCTCCCAGCAGACACTTGGTGCCAGGCGAACACCATTCCCCATCGTGTCCTGCCTCGACTCGCATGGCCAACATGGCTGTCAAGGACCGACACATGATATCAACCGAGGTTTACGATCTCGCAGAATCCGGAAAACCTATAGCCGAGCGCGTGAAAGAGGCCTTGAGTGCTATCGAGGATGCTCTGGATACGTATACGTGCGTGCTAGTTTGTGTTCGATCCCATCCTGCCCCGCCGATGTAGTCTCTTCCAGACCGGAGAGGGTATCCATCAGTTTTAACGGAGGGAAGGATTGTGCGTGACCTCCGTCTCACTTCAGCTCTTGCCGACCGCCCTCCACAGGTACCGTCCTCCTCCATCTCTACGTCGCGGCATTGGCCCGTCGATCTCCTCCGAGCACCAAACCAGTCCCGGCAGTCTACATTCCCGTGCCTTCTCCATTCACCCAACTGGAAGATTTCATCCAGGAGTCGGTCAAGACGTACGACCTCGACCTGTTTACCTGTATTTCCTCGTCAGATGTCCCGCTGCCAGTCGAGAGTGTAACCCCCGGCACGGCCACGCCTGTCACTCTCAAGCAGAACGGTGATTACGTTGGTAACCCCGCCATAACCCGGCCTGTGGGGAACGCTCGGGGTGGAGAGGGGATGAGGCGTGCACTGCAGGCGTACAAGGATGGACATCCGCAGATGGAAGCCATATTAATTGGAACAAGGAGATCAGACCCGCATGGAGGTAAGTTTCACCATTGTCTCCAGCGAGAGGAGAAAAATCATCTCCCTACCAGCTACTCTCACGTTTAGGAACAGGACGGACGCTGGCTGGCCCTCGTTCGAGCGCATCAATCCGATCATCAACTGGTCGTACTCTGATGTGTGGACGTTCCTGCGGGGATTGAACGTGCCTTATTGTTTGTTGTATGATCAGGGGTATGTCGTTGCTTGGTGGTCTTCAGAAAGATATCCTTACCAGAAGCCAGGTACACGTCCCTCGGCTCGATATACAACACGTTTCAAAATCCTGCACTCCTCACCCCGGATAGCGCGTCGTCAGACCTGTTTCCGTCTTCTCTGACGATCATTGCCAACGATCCCAGCGCAATGTGCATCGCTGATGCACCACCTACCCCAAGTCAGCCTAAGGCTGCGGAAGACAACGATTTCGGGGCGTTTACGATCATTGCTAACAACCCAGAGAGCACCTGCGCTGCCGATACTGGCATAGAGCTCCCTGAATCAACCCCTGGCGCCTCATCCGATGATAGCCTAGGCTCTTTCTGTATCATCGCCGATGATCCGTCCACCATATGCTTGGCGGAAGGCAAGCCGAACGGCCACGTGAAGTCACCCACCCCGCCCGCGCGGTATAAGCCTGCTTACATGCTGCAGGATGGGAGTCTGGAGCGTGCTGGGAGGGTTTCTGGGGCTGCCTTGCGGGGGATGACATAGTGATTGTAGGATCAGCAGATATCGCGGCATCTTGAAGACGTTTAGTTAGATAGATCGATCGTCATAAGAGAAGCCAAAGCTGTATGTTGTATTTCTTCATGTTATTATTATGTTATTTTCATCAGTCAGTGGTCGTGATTCGTCAATATTCCACTAGCAGCATTTTGCAGGGTTCCTCTGATGAGCCTACAGGCATGGACACCGAATAAAAGTTCTGATGCCACCTCTGACTCACGACAGCAGCTACGCCAAAGCTACACATCTCATCGACGCACTACAGACATCTCACGACCGAGCCCGCGGATGAAACGCCATGACTACCGTCGAATTGACCACCCCTTCTCCCTTGACGCTCAACCATCTTCCCAACCGATGCTCCTGGCCCAACCCAGCGACAAGCAGGAGCGTCTGAATACCAGTTATCTTTATGGCGATGTCGACTGTTGTCGATGTTTTCCCGTTGGAAATAGTTCCGGCTTTCGAGATCGAATCCGTGTTTGACGCTGAAGAGGACGGGGAAACCCAGGATGCGCCGTCCAATGCGCCTCTGGGGACGGGTAGGAGCTGGAGTGAGTTGACAACTCCAGGGGCTGAAACTGTCCCGATGAGCGAGAATGATTTGAGCTTCGAGTCGAGCTTCCATATTCGGATGTCGCCATCCCAAGAACCTGGCGTTGTTGAAGGGGGCATCATTATGAGCGTCTACGGTTCCTGTGGAAATGGAAGACCAGGTGCAACATACCAGATGCCAAAACATTAGAATATCGTAGACATGCTATTGACGTTATCCATCTGGCTGTCTTTACGGTACTTTTTTCAGTGGATGAGTGGGCTTCGTGGAAACCGTGACATAGTGCTTGTGTGAACACAGGCTTCTTTTTTTGAATGTTCCAGAGACATATTGAGCTATGACATCGCTGGTCAACAACCAATTCTCTCCTGAGGGGACAAGAAACGGAATCGCACCCTGTGTCGCCCCCACTAACGAAATTCGTCTCATCGATCATCGCAACGCACTCGATACTCCCCTCCACAAACTTCTTCTGTCCCTCAGCTGCCTTCCCATTCTTGCCCGCTCCTTCCTCGTCACTTTCATGCCCCTCCAGAGCGCCTCCGTCCAACAGTTCTCGGATCGCGCTCTTCCCACCCCCACGGAACACGAGTTGACTCTCCTCTGGAATCTTCCAATATCGAAGCGTTCGATCTCGGGCACCAGCTGTGACAACCGTCTCACCACGGAGAGCGTCTATAGAAACGATGGTATCCTGGTGTCCGAAGAGAGTCTCAACGTAGCCCATTACAGAGAGGTCGAACAGTTTAACTGTTCGATCGAAGGAACTGGTGTGTAACTGGAGGGTGCCCTTGCGGAAAGCGAGGCCCTAAGGAGGTGAAGCACTCGATGTGAGTGGTTGCATCGAAAAGATATGCGGAGATGGTCTCACGTACGGATATCAGATCTTTGTGTCCCCAAAAACCCTTGATCCATTGGTTTTTCTCCACGTCCCACACGCCCACCTTTTTATCCTTCCCACCACTCGCAAGGTACTGTCCATCACTGCTCACAGCTAACGCTAGCACTTCGTCCGTGTGGCCCTGAATGTCCCCTGGGTTGGCCCTTTCCTTGCCTTTTCCTTTAGGATCTAAACGCTGTTTGTGAAAGGTAGCAGTTTTTGAGCCAGTTCTGAGGTCCCATTTGTTTATGGTACCGTCTTTTGAGGCCGTAAAGAGGTATTTGGCATCCTCAGTAGCTACAGCTGATGTTATGGAAAGTCGGTGTTTGCGACAGCGAAGTTTCGAGGGTGAGGTGAAGTCGTACTTGACGCGTTATCAGTACACTAAGTAGTTTGTGAAGAACGTAGATGAGACCTACAGAGTCTGCGATGAATAAATGGACTTTTCCTGAGTGTTCTAGGACGTCTTGACGGAGCCGGGCTGATATGAGCTCTTTGTCCACCTCAGCCGCGTCGAACTCCCCTTCAGCTACGTAGAGATATATGAGTTCGTGAGATTCGCAGACTCATGGATAAGACTGACCCAGTCCGTCCTTCACGCTCTCCAAATAGAGCTTTGCCAATCGAAGCCGTTTCTCAGCCGGGGTTTCCTGCACGTCCTCGTCCCCACTACTCTCGGGCTCGACGTCGGCACGAAGATCGAGATCGTCAATCCCACCCTCATCCTCATCTGTCCTGTTCGAGTCTAGTTCTTCGTCTGCGATGCGCTTCCTCGGCTTGGACTTGAGTTGTGGGCCGTTGGCCTTTGCGCTTCGTTTGTCTCGTGGGTCTCGTGACGGTTTGTCTTTGCGAAGAACTTTTTTGGGCTTTCCTGGATTTGCATCGGTAGAACTGAAGGAGCCTTTTCGTTTCTTGTTCTTATTGGAGGCGAAGAACGAGTCTGGCATGTCCCCTTGAATGATCTCGCAGTTTAACTCCCGGTCGATCGAAAAAATCTGGGTATGTGGACGGATATTGCCGGACCACGTGCACTGGCTCGACATAAGTAAGTAACACGTGACCACGTGTTCCCTTTTTGGCAGGTACTTTTGACGTGCCTCTTGGCAAAGAAAGCTGGCGTAAAGAGGAAAGGAAATCCGAATCGGATGGCAATCAGAATAAGTACCAGGTTTCTATCACCCTTAGCTCCATCTTCAACGCTACCATCTTCCCTCTCACTCAGGAAATTACCTGGTACCATTGCATTCATGAGCAAACTTACTGTTGACTCCCTCAACCCTGCCCTCCGCAATGTACAGTATGCTGTACGCGGTGAACTGGCTATCAAAGCGGAGGAGTACCGCGTCAAGCTGCAGCAAAACCCTGGGGCTAGTGGACTCCCTTTCAACCAGGTCATCTCGTCCAATATTGGGAACCCCCAACAAAAAGGGCTCGACCAGCCTCCGATCACTTTCGTCAGGCAGGTATGTCACCTTTCCGGAGTAAAGTGGAACCCAGCGGAATGGGTCGAGGAAACTGTGTTGACATTCCTATGACAAGGTGGCTGCGTTGATGGAATATAGAGATCTTAAGAACCTCGCTCCGCATGTTTTTCCCAAGGATATCATCGCCCGCGCAGGACGAGCTCTGGGAAGAAATCGGCTCTATCGGCGCATATTCCCACTCCCAGGGTGTTCCCTTCATTCGAAAGCACGTCGCAGAATTCATACAGGGTGAGTATTTGACCCCGATACCTTCCATACCATGCCATTGACTTGCTGTGTGGCACGCAGAGCGGGATGGACACCCTGCATACCCGGAACATATCTTCCTCACAGCGGGTGCATCCGCAGGTGTATCACTCCTTATATCAATGCTCATCTCTGAACCGGGAAAATCCGGGATCCTCATCCCCATCCCACAATACCCTCTCTACACAGCAACCCTCGCACAATACTCTGGCGTCCCGATTCCCTACTACCTGGACGAAACAAAGGGATGGAGCACATCTGCTACGGAAATCAGAAGCATACTTGAACAGACACTTCAGGAAGGGAAATCCCTTCCTAGAGCCCTCGTGATCATTAACCCCGGAAACCCCACGGGTGCCGTTCTCGATAGAACTACTCAAGATGCGATTGTGGAGATATGCGCTGATTACAATCTCGTTCTCCTTGCTGACGAAGTCTACCAATCGAACCTGTACCGCCCGGCCACACATCCATTCACCTCATTCAAAAAGGTCGTGGTCGAATCCGGTAAAGATGTCGCACTCGTCTCCTTCCACTCCATTTCCAAGGGTGTTTCCGGAGAATGCGGGAGACGAGGCGGATACTTTGAATGTATGAACATCGGGGATGACGTTATCGCCATGATGTACAAGATGGTCAGCGTCGGGCTCTGTCCACCACTTCAGGGGCAGATCGGCGTGGATTGTCTGGTGCGCCCTCCCAAGCAAGGAGACGAGAGCTACGCACTTTGGAAGGAAGAGACGGACACCATTCACAAGGCTCTTGCGCAACGCACTCACCAGATGGTAGAGGCGCTGAATGCTGTGGAAGGCGTTAGTTGCGTTGACTCGCCTGGCGCGCTCTATCTACACCCGAAGATCGAGCTGTCTCCTAAAGCAATCGCGGCGGCGAAAGCGGCAGGCAAAGCACCCGATGCGTTTTATGCCCTTGCGCTGCTAGACGCGACTGGTATTTGTGTTGTCCCTGGGTCGGGTTTCGGTCAGAAAGAGGGAGAATACCATTATAGACTGACGTGCTTGTGCCCTGGTGTAGAGGAGTACGTGGGCAAGCTGGTCAAGTTCCACCAGGAGTTCTCAAAGAAGTACCCCAAAGATTAAATAGAGTCGCTGGCGGGGCCAGACTGGAATGCATTACATTGTGTTGAATTTCTTGGTTATTTCTTGGTTACTGCTTAGCATGTTCGAATTCGTTTGTACACTCTGTTAACTTAGATATGCTGCTCTGCGGATTGCCAGGTCCGAGTCGTTACCTAGTAATTTATGTAACTTTTGAAGAGCTTCCATGCCTGCTTGTCCACTTTACAATTGTTGTGAGACGCCACCAACGCGACGCGACGCGACTGAGGTGACCAGTGTGACCCGCTGTTAACTCATACCATGGTCAGTTCCATTACCAACTGCCTCATCACTCGCCCACCGCGCCGAAATCTCCCGTCTCATCTCACCTCTTCGCCGAGTCCGCCCCAAAATACCCTTCTACGATCTCGCCGCACACCGCATCCCAACACTATGGTCCCTATACCGTGGGCTTTTGAAGCATGCCGAGCGCAAAAACGTGCGTTTGCCTGACATCCCCTGGCTCGGTCCAAAGACATACGTATTTAACAGGTCAAATGGCGAATCTCTACCATTTTCAAACGGAACCAACATACATTCCAGGCGCACATCGCGAAAGAGCAGCTCATACAAGGACACAGGGTACGTTCCACGTCCAGATCGTTCTAAGAGCGTGCTGACACACACACACTCGTCTGTCTTGCCTCTCACTAGTGGCTGGACATCTTCATACATGCAAAACAAGGTGATGCGCGTCGTCGGGCTCTCCTTGATAGATATGACCGCATGATAGCTGCCAAGCGCGACAGGGCAGAGTTTCGACGACTCGTTCGGGAAGCATTGGTTCGTGCTGCCCTTATTCTCTTCATCTGTCCATCCATCCATCATCCTCTCCCAAAACTCTCATAACTCAGCGCTAATTGAACTCAATAATAACAGGAGGAACAAGCCCGCCTACGCAGCCGGCCCCCTATCTTCAAAGGCTCCTTCATCCGCCCAACATTTTACAACAAGCTCCTACCCCGTCTCGTCCCACAGCCGGCCAATATATCAGGGATGATATATAAGAGGCGTATGGGCAGGGAAAGTCGGTTTGCCAATAAAGAGTTGATAGAGGGGTGGGTGGAAGATCTGAAGATGGAGAGTAAGTTCGAGGAGGCGTTACTTGGGCCATGGTGGGGCGGGGCTGGAGAGAACGACTGGGATAGGGTGTTTAGTGACAATCCGCGCGCATGGCGTACGTACCACCCTTCACATTTGCCCCCACCGCCCTCACTTCATCTCGCAACAAAACTGCTCACTCACACCCACACCTTACACTGACGCTGTCACTAACTCTCCACTCACTTCCAGTCCAGCCCCTCGAATGAAAAACTCAAAATTATTCAGGCCGCCCTCAATCGCGACTACGGACGCCTGTCCTCCGACTATCCTCCCTCCCTTCTCCAAGCTGGCGCGAATGCCCGACGCCTCAAAATCCAGCGCTTTACCCGTCAACGCGCCAGAGAACGCTGTGGGGAGATCTTCGCATCCACACTCAAAAGGATGCGCCAGGGTCCACCTGCGCATATATTGGAGAAAATGGGCCCAGAGCGGAGGAAGATGGATAGGATAATTAGAGGACCTGGGGAAGCAGGATATACAGCGGCTGTCAAGATAAAGATGGGGGTTAAGTTGAAGAATCCGGAGTTGTGGAAGTTGGAGGATGGGAAGAAGGAGGATTGGGCGAGACTTGACAGAATGGAGGCTGAGGTTGCGGCTGAGAATGAGAGGAGGAGACAGGTGGCGAGCGAGGAGGAGGAGCAAGACGCCTGATGTAGTGTGGTCTTTGGGGTACGTTTAACAGGTATGTGTTATCTGCAGGTGCTATATACATCTGGGCTCGTCGAACTGCATGGTCCCTTGTGTTTTTTTCTTTGTGGCATCACTGGCTCACTACCCTTGACTTTCCTCCCCGTATGCATTACTCTTATGTTTCGGCGTAAACGTCCACGTCTCAGGTACAGGACCGAGGAACATTTCCGAAACCTTAACCCAGTCCTGGCTATTCGGACTCGCGAGCAACGTTTCTACAGCAGTTTCAGTTACGTGATGCTGGGATCCTCACTCCTCGCTGTGGAGGAAGGTGCAACGTACCAAGTTCGTCTCGACCTTTGAACGCCGGCGCACGATCATTTATACGTGCAGGAAGTCGCTCGAGGAGACCAATGGGGACGTAGCGATGCTGGAATGAAAGTGCTTCGCAGAGGTATCGACGAGTCGTGTTAACCCCTGCTGTATCTGTTCCGAAATGACTGGCGCCCGTTGAAAGCGAAGGTAAATGAACGAATGCGATCCGGTTGTCAAAGATATCATTAGCAAAGAAGGAAGGAAAATGAAATCCAAAAGTCACCTACGTCAAGCCATATTCTGCGTACTGCAAGCCACCCCCGCAACACCGCTCGAAATTAGCTCCAATAAGCAACTGTGTAGAGGAAGCAAATTGGCGCACGTTGCGAATGAGTTCTAACCGTTCCCTAGAACTTATGTCCCACTCTCTACGCTCTTTCACCTCCGTAAATATCCAAGGTTTGATCAATGCCCCACGTGCAATCATGATTCCGTCTACACCTGTACTTTCAACCCTTTCCCAGTAGTCTTCGGAGGAGAAACAGTCGCCACCGCCGAAGATAGGTACCGGGCTTACTGGGGATTGTCAACGAGGATTGACATGGGTGAATGTGTGTAAGTTACAATGGGAGGTATGGATGGAGTGATAGACATACATCCTTCGTCTGCTTCTCGTGTCCGTACTGCATCTACGCATTGCTTGATGTATTCCCAATCTGCGAGTTTCGTGTAACGCTGCTGTCTCGTGCGTCCGTGCAGCTGTCAAATTGGCTTCTTGTCGGTACGAAGCGCAGGGAAGAAAAGTGGGGAACACTCACTGTAATGCACCCAACTCCCCATTCAGGGTTCAGTCGAGGCATGAGCTTATGCGATGTGTTACGCCCATCTTTGACTCCTGTGCGGAGCTTGACGGTGACCGGTATCTCCCCAAGGGCTTTATTCATTCCAACGATGATTTTTCCCAGTTTTGCGGGTGCGTCGAGGACTGCGATCCAGGTTTCCCGTCAGTTCCCAAGCCACCCACAACGAACGACCATGCGCAACGCATAACTGTGAATAATCTAGAAGATCAAAGCAAAGCAGACACTCACGAGCAGATCCACTCCCGGTCTTGAACACTAAATCAATCGGACACCCGCAATTAATATCCACAAAATCAATACCACCTGCAAACTCTCTTCCTAAGATCTCAGCGGTGGGTACCATCGTGGAAGGCTTGTTCCCTGCAAGTTGAACCCCGAAGATAGTTTCGGACGGGTGTCGACGAACGAGGGACCACTCTTCACGGGAGGCGGTGAGGAAGGACGTCGCGAGGCCCACTGAGAGAGTGCAAGTAGGTAAACATTGGATATGGGAGATGTTGTGGGGAATGCTTACTTTCCCCACAGGTTATGTCGGCTCCTAGGGAGACGCACATCCGTCGGAATGGCTTGCAAAACGATTTACAAGGATAAATCGAAAAGCGAGGCTGAACGTACCAAGTTACCAACGGTTGTGAGAGGTGCCAGATCTCGATATGGCTGAGCACGGACTATCTTGTTGACGAATGGAATAGCACAAGCTCACAAGTTTTTCCTTTCCAATGCAATCTTTTCTTTTCGGAAAATCGCATTGGCACATCGGGGGTGTCGTTTTGATCTGCGTTCTCGCTACTTTGTTTCACTGTGATGCCATCCATCTGTTGGGCATCAAGCTGAACTTCTTTGGTCTCTCCTTCTAGAGCTGGGGCATCCACTTCTGCACCGTGAAGTACCTGGTTGGCAGCCTCCAGCTCTTTGAGGTACGCGTCTGTGACAGGTCTCGGATACTGTATGGGTTAATTTTTATTTGCATCGACAAAAAAAATCTTCAAAGACCCACCTTCTTTTGGCGAAGTAGCTTAAGAGTCTCTGCGCTCACCTGATTGAGTTCAATATTAGTGAGTGCGACCCTCGACTTCTTTTCTTCGTCTGTAACGAGAGTTACAACGCCTTTCTCGTCCATACGAGAATGGGCGCCAAGGAATCGACACTTGAGTCCGAGGCGACATTCGCCCGCCTCTTCAAAATATGGACAGGTGGTGCTGAAGTCGAAAGACGACTTGGACTGTTCTCCTTCTTCCGCAGATTGGTCGGCGTTTTCAGTGGCGACGAAAGGCTGGGTATCGGTAAGGCTGCTAGCTGGTGGAAGCCTTATATCCCTCGGTTTCGCAGCGAGATAGGCAGATATATCGTGTGTGAACCGGCATCTGCAACATCACCATCGAAAATAATCACGAGATGAGATGAAGAGAGTACTCACTCCGCACCATACTCGCATATCGCGCCATTCGCAACACGCCAACAAAGCTCCAGCTCATCTCGCACCTTCCCGAACCTACGGCCCTTATTAGCACCCCGCTGTGCTTTCTTTTGCTCCTTGCTAAATTTCTTACGGCCTCCTGGATTCCGGTCGCCGTCTGGTGTCGGTGCTCTTGGATCGGCAGGACGTCCAGCACGAGAAGTGGATCCCTCGGCTGCATCGTCGTCTGCAGCCGGATGGTAGATACTGCTGAGTAGGAATCTGGAGCGCGTGTTCGTTAGTAGACTGGATGGAAGGAAGGATAGGGCTGCGTACTCGGGCCTAACGGGTGCGGTGCCAGGAGGAAGGGTTGTGGTAGTCATTATTATTTTTCGTCGTGTAGACTCGTAGCAGACTCATAAACCTGCACGATGTCAGATCCGACTGCAATCGTTTTGGTCGAGATTAGATGTGAACAATATTGCCAAACCGTACTACTGTCCCAGAAAGGAAATTTGCAGCTGTCTTTCGACGAACAGCTTCACGAATCACGACACCAACCTCCGAGTCCCCATCTCAGTCCTTTCTCCTCCTCCCCTTACTTCACGGGATATGGCCTCCCTTATTGCTATTCTCGATCTCAAAGGCAAGCCCTTAATCCAGCGCTCGTACAAAGATGACGTTCCGCCCTCGTACATCGAACGATTCCTCCCCCTCGTACTTGAGATCGAGGAGGAGGGCCAGCAGTTGACGCCCTGTTTCTCGAGTCAGGGCGTGAACTTTATGCACATCAGGCACTCAAATCTGTATCGTGAGCATTCTTCATGTCCTGCTATAACGTGTATTTGCGTTTGTCTGACACTGAACGACGTTCACGATCGACTAATGAAGTCCTGGCACTATCCAAACGGAACTCCAACGTAGCGGAGATTATCATATTCTTGCACCGGTTAACGCAGGTTCTCGTGGAGTACTTCAAGGAACTCGAGGAGGAGTCGATACGGGATAATTTCGTGATCATCTACGAGCTTCTGGATGAGATGATGGATTTCGGCTTTCCGCAGACGACGGAGAGCAAGATCTTGCAGGAGTGAGTAGAACTCGTCATACTTCACTATTTGCCGTGATATATTATGTCGTGTCTTTGGGTCGCTTCCGCTTCCTTGTCGTCGGTTTGTTTGGACTTACTGATGATATATTCTTGATGGCAGATACATCACACAAGAATCCCACAAGCTTGAGATTCAAGTCCGACCCCCGATGGCAGTCACCAACGCCGTCTCGTGGAGAACAGAGGGTATCCGATACCGGAAGAACGAAGTCTTCCTGGACGTCATCGAGAGCGTCAACCTCCTTGTGCGTCCAGTTTGCATTACATGCGCCCCATGCCTGTCCTCACACATCTGGGCTTTTTTTTTCACCTTTTCTTCGTTATTGGTGGTACGGTTACTTCGCCTGTCCCGTCTGCTTGGTTGTTTTGGCGGTTGCACCTCGTCACATAGGTCAACTCGAATGGAAATGTCGTTCGATCGGAGATACTGGGAGCTGTGAAGATGAAATGCTACTTATCTGGCATGCCAGAACTACGGCTAGGTCTCAACGATAAAGTCATGTTCGAGAGCACGGGTCGCAGTACGTCCTCTTCCTCAATCTTCACCAATGATCCTTCCACTACTCCACTCTCTCTCATCTGACTGGCGCACCTACCTAGCCTCCCGCGGCAAAGCCATCGAAATGGAAGACGTCAAGTTCCACCAATGTGTCCGCCTCTCACGCTTTGAAAACGACCGTACCATCTCCTTCATCCCACCCGACGGTGAATTTGAGCTCATGTCGTACCGACTATCTACCCCCGTGAAGCCTCTAATCTGGGTCGAAGCCGCGGTAGAGAGCCACAAGGGTTCGCGGGTGGAGTACATCGTCAAATGTAAGGCGCAGTTCAAGAGACGGAGTAATGCCAATAATGTGGAGATCTGGGTGCCTGTGCCGGATGATGCGGATAGCCCTAAGTTTAGGGTGAGTGTGTGTTTCGAGCTTTGGGATTGTTGTACTCGGCACCTGGGTCGTCGAGGTTGGGAGAAGGCTGTGACTTCGGAGAAAATGATTGGTTGGTGGCTGGTCTTGTGGCGATGCTAATGTGGGCCTTATTTCTTGCAGGCGTCGACCGGCAATGTACACTATGCACCCGACAAATCTGCGTTCGTGTGGAAGATCAAGCAGTTGGGTGGTGGACGGGAGTACCTCATGAGAGCTCATTTCGGGTTGCCAAGTGTCAAGAATGGTGTGTTTTCCCTTTTTGTTCCTCTCTCCCAACACTATGTACAACCCACCCTGACATGCTCTCTCTGTACAGAGAACGAAGCTCCCACTCGGCCACCACTCACTGTCAAATTCGAAATCCCCTATTTCACAGTGTCAGGTATCCAAGTACGCTACCTCAAGGTCGTGGAGAAGAGCGGGTACCAGGCATTACCTTGGGTGAGGTATATTACACAGAACGGAGACGACTATAGGTGTGTGTTCGTTTCGCTCTTTTCACCTCCCTCGATCGTTGCATTTCCTCCCGTATTTGTTCTTTCCATTTCTACCCGCACGTCTTTGGAAACCGGCATCCTTCCTGACCACCTACTCATCACTTACACGCTACCGTCTTCTCCAGCCTCCGAACTGCACTCGAAAAAGGCAGCACTCCGATTGTACAGTCGATGTAGGACCAGGGGGAGTATGTGCCTGCTTGCATCCCATACCATACTTTGCCAGTGGGATAGAGGGTAGAGATGTAAGAGGACGTCAGGAAGATGTATTGCTTACGCCATCGAGTGGGTTGGAAAGCGTGACAGGGGTGCGCCAGAGCAGTGCTCGTCATTGGAGGCTTCTCGTTCGAAGCAGAATAATGCAGCAGCTACTCAGTGAGTGCGAGAGACGGAATCATTCAATTCAGCAACACTCCACGTTGAACGTTGATTCACAATCAACAATCATAACCTTAATAAATTAATCCCTGAATTCATGAATCCTTTACCAGTGAGGTGAGATGTTTCGATCACCCTCCAACGCAGAATGCTATGCACGAAAAATGACCATGACTCTTGTGATCCGAGTCTGAAGTGTCTGGAATATTATTGATAGCGAATGAATTCAAATCTGATTTCCTGGCCAGCTGGACATCAATTCAGTTCCAGTACTATTGTCTTCCACAGTAAGCCATATTCACAGTGATTTCGTACGATATTTGGTGCAACGTGTTCTTCAGACTTGAGCCCTGTCCTGTCTCAAGGCCTAGATGGTGATCGGCGGCGCCGCGGCCAAAGTGACACAATGGGATGACCTCGTGTTGTTTGCAATCATAGAACTCAGTGGGTAGGGAGGCGTACAAAGCCTGTAAAGATTGATAACGTTAGCGATATATTCCGTTCTCCATTTCGTCGGATTCCTGGCACCGCCGCACCAAAACCATACACATGCCTCCCTATCACCGAATCCCCAAGATCCCCCTCGCACTCCCCCCCTCGTCCTTCTTCCCCCCTGTACCCCACTTCCCTTCTTCTTCCCACTCTTGGCATCTTTCGCCTCCCAAATCCTCCAAAACTTGAGATTCTCATCGCCGGCACCCGTCACCAACACTTCTCCATTAGGCGACAGCGCAGAAAAGAGCACACGAGAGTCGTGCGCGTCTCGAATTTCGAAGAGCTTAGGGGACGGCGCGGGTGTGGTACCTGTCGTGCCTGTACCTCTAGGCGCCGAGGTGGTCGAAGACCCAGACGCGGAAGAAGCCGAAGTAGGAGGATACCCCCACCCAATAACTCCATTCCCCGGGAACCCATGCGTGCTTACCAACTCCTTCCTGTCCAAACTCCAATGAACCCCTGTCACCTGTGCCCCTGTATGATACGTGTGTAGCCTTGCACCCGTGTTCATGTTCCAAATATGTATACACGTATCCGACGTTCCTCCTCCCGAAGCCAATAACGGGGACCAAGGCGAAAATGCGAGAGCTTTCACGGCCGCGGTGTGGTTTCGTTTCGTCCATTTTGGTGCGCCTCTAGCGTTACCACCTCCGACGTCTCCACCACGACCGTCCCAAAGGTTAACGACGTTATCGTTACCCCACTTGCAAGCACCTCACCACCAGCGCTCCATGTCAACCCACACACCTCCCCCGTATGCCCATGCAAAGTCGCAACAAGATGTCTAGGAACCCTGACATCGTGATGCATGATCGTCCCGTTCGAATGTCCTGACGTCAACACATGATTGAACCAGCTCAAACTAGCCACCTGACCCGCACTCGTCGCATCAGAACTGGGCGCCATCGTCCTCAATTTCTGGGCTGTAGACACGTCCCAGAGTTCGATCGCACCGGTACCTAGACCTACACCAAGGTAAGCGCCGTCCCCGCTGAAATCGACGCTCGCTACGTAAGTGTCTCCGGGAGCGTCCCCGAGATGGGAGACGACTCCGGTGTCGGCAGCCCAGAGGTAGGTACTCTCCCCCAAGGCGACACCGACGACGTTGAGAGGGCTCCAGGTGACGAGGTTGAGATAGAAATCGTCGACCATACCCTGGTGCATCTAGTACGCGTTCCGGAGTGGTCGGCACGCGCCTCGTTTTCGAGGACGCAGTGCCATTCGAAGAAGGAAGTGCGTCGCGGGCGTAGAGAGGGCGAGCAAGGCTGCGTTGGGAGGATAAGAAGGTCGAGGAGGAAGAAGCAGGTGGAGGCTCGTGGTATGCCAACACGCGTTTGTTGAGGGGGACACCCGTAGCGCTTGCTAAGCGGGCTGTGTGACCAGGTGAGGACGTGGAGGTTGTGGCAGTGGCGGAGGTAGCGCCTGATGAGAGGGAAGAAGGGAGAGCAGGGTCCTCCCGAGATGTGATAAATCGATCTGGGTGCGCGGCGGAGTGGGAGAGAGTACGTTCGCGGGTTGAAGGGAGTTGAGCGGGAACGTTTTAGTTCTGGACGTGAGGGTGGGTGGTAATCGTGTGCGACGACGTCGAGGCGGGATTCGACGCCGCCTTTTCTGATGACACCTGCATGGGAGGAGTAGCGATGCTGCTTACTGCACCTGACGTTGTGCGTTTTACAGGAGATGCGGGTCGGGAGCGGGCAAGGAAGGGGTTTGAGAGGTCAGCAGGGTGAGAGGGAAAAGCTACGCCACGCTTTTGGGGGGAGCCGAGGGAGACGGCATTGAATGAGGAGATGAGCGAGGGCGTTAGTGGTGTTTTGGCATCACTGCGCGAGCGGAAACGAGAGGGTGTTTTTGGGTTGCTGTTCGCCATCGCAGGAAGTCGTTGGGAGAGCAGAACACAGAGAGAAGGGCAGTAAGTACTTGGTAGTGAGCTACTAAGTAACTGATAAGTTCAATTTCAAAGTTGAAACAACGCGAGTTCAACGTGTTAGTCACGTGGTCAACGAACAGTGGTCACGAGGAACAAGGCAAGGCTCTCACGGATCGATGCCAGTGAGTTGGCGTAATGTACCTGTCCACGATCGATTATACAACTGATATAGATCAGTTCAGGACCAGGTTCGGCTTAGTTTGCATATAAGTACAACTTCGAACAATTGAAGACCGCCACTTCTCCGTCGTACAACACCCACCAACTCGGAACCACACAATGGCCGCGGTTGTGCTCGTAACCGGGGGATCTGGTCTCGTTGGGAAAGCAATCGAGTATGTTATCGAGCACGAGCCTGAAGGTTCACGCTTTGGAAAGCGCCCAGGGGAGAAATGGATTTTTGTTGGCTCTCGAGATGCCGATTTAAGGTATGTATCGCCTCCGAGTAAATTTCGAACCAGTAGTAGCATCGCTCATAAATGGTCGCCCTCATAAATAGAGATCCCGACCAGACGTTGAAGTTGTTCGAAAAGCATCAACCTACACATGTCATCCACCTAGCAGCCCTTGGTACGCGTAATTCTTCATCTATCGTATTCTAATGTCTCCTTACACCTCTACAATCAGTCGGAGGTCTCTTTGCAAACAGAGAACGCAAGGTCTGTACTGTCCACCCACGATTCTACGCGTTATCGGCGTGATGACTGTCGGTCTTTGCATATCAGTTGACGTTCTTGCGGGACAACATGTTGATTAACGACAACATATTGCATACGGCCCACATCAAGGGGACACAGAAAGTGGTGTCTTGCCTTTCAACATGCGTGTTTCCCGACAAAGTCACCTATCCATTGACCGAAGAGAAAATACATGACGGCCCTCCTCACAACTCTCACTTTGGCTATGCACACGCCAAGAGAATGGTTGATGTGCAAAATCAGTGAGTTTGTCTCGCTGTTCCTTTAGAGTGCGGTTAACCCTACCTCATGGCAGCGCGTACAAGGAGGAGTTTGGCTGTAATTTCACATCCGCTGTCCCAACCAATGTATTTGGACCTCACGACAACTAGTTAGTTTAACTTATACTTATCTCTGTTTATGACTAATTACTCCTACATAGTGATCTGCAGCATGCCCACGTCATGCCCGCTCTCATTCACAAATGCTACCTTGCACAAAGTGAGAGATTCGTCATCCTGCTTGCAGTGTCACTTTTCACCTGAAAATATAGAGAACGGCACACCGTTCAAGGTCATGGGGGATGGGACTCCTTTGAGACAGTTCATCTACTCCCGCGATCTTGCCAAACTCTTCATCTGGCAACTTCGTGAATACGACGATGTCGAGCCCGTCATTCTCTCAGGTAATGCTTTCATACTCCCCCCTGACCATTCATCTCATCCAGTCCCCCGCAGTCGACGAGAAAGACGAGATTAGCATCAGAGATCTCGCAAATTCGATCGTCAAGGTCATGAACTACCAGGGAACAGCCATTTTCGAGAACGAAGCTAATGACAACGGCCAAGATCGCAAGCCCGCATCCAACGCAAAATTGATGCAGCTTATTGGCCCCAGTTTCAAGTTTACCCCCTTCGAAGAAGGTTCGTTTCTCCGACAACATTACATGTAGCACATCTTAGTAAAGCTATTTGTTGCAGCCCTCAAGGAGTCAGTCGCCTGGTTCCTGGAGAACTATGCGAATGCTAGGATCGGACAGAGTACGGGTACCCACTGATCAATTTACCAACGACGATGTATGATTATTTGCGGGATAACAGTACACCAATTGACTTGGATAGCGAAGCGGCTGTGCTGTAGATTTCAGGACCATGATATCAAGTGTATTTCACAGGTTGAACGAATTTGTCGTCTGCACATGGACTCGTTGATTCCCTTTCTTGTTTGATACTCCAGAGCCTTGTTTACCGGCAGGTCGGACTCCATCTCCCAACTTCAATGCAGTTTCTTCATGCCCATCCACCATTATGGTGTGCTCACTGGCGACCCTGCACGGGAACACTTCCACTGAGAAATGGTGATTTTTGACTTAGGCGCAGCCTTTCATTGCAGCAACAGTAGCACTAGTAGCGTGGGATAATGACCGGGACGAGGGAGAGATGTAGCAGTCAGGCATTACATACCCATGATATCGCAGGTGGTTCAGCGCCTCGCTGTCTTTACGACCAGGGCAGAGAATAAAGATAACTGACTTGAATCGATCTTGAATTTCATAAGAGGCTGCGCGATTAGCAAGCGCAAGATCTCGATAGTGCTTGTACACCAAGGGGCTTCAAAAGTCGTAGGAAAAACATGCGAGCGCATCACTGTCCGCTAATCCACGACGGACCTGCTGAAGTGAGCATGGGTTTCACAGCACGGCTGACTATGTACGTAGGCTAGAACGGATTTACTTGGCGGCTGGGGCAAGGAAATCCGTTCTAGCCTGCAAGAGTCATCATTGTTAGTTTTGAGCTCTTCCCTCACAAACCCACCTTTTCCACCTGACGCAAGCCAGAGGAACCTGACGGAGAACATCTGCAAGGAGCAACTCCTTGAAAAGCCACGTGCCTGTGGTCCTCTGTTGCTGCTCGCGAGTAAAGTCGTGTTTGACACTACACTCCATCGCATCAAACCATCGGCAATAATTCAACTGGACATGTTTCGAGCTTCAGCCACGTTCCACAGCAAGGCACCCAGTGAACTCACGTTTCGCAGATAGAAATCTCGTTGTTCCTTGTCTGTTCGCGATATTTGCAGCTATGGCTTGCATGAAGTTACTGAAAGGCGTATCAAGGGGCGCTGCGTTATGACCGAACTCCCTCTTACGACGTGTCGATCAGTATATGATGAAAGTAAGACATGTGAACTTCAAAAGCTCGCATCGCCGTCCTTTGGCCACGTCCGATGTATCTATTAATCCATCGTGGGAGCCTCTTTGTACTAGCCTGACTTTGTCACCACTTTTGAACCATTCCCTGAGGAGGATTTTCTGCTCCTGCGGAGTTGGCCCACTTCGTAACGAGGAGGGGAAACTCCGCACAGCGCTTCAAGTTGTACAATTTGTATGAGTCATGGCCAAAAGATAAGAGGCGAGAACTTGTCTCTGTGATGAAGAAGTGCTCGAACTGTTACCAGTGCGCATAGCACCAATAAGTCCCAGGATTCTCGAAATTGAAGTTGCCAGTGGCATGACGTGCGGTGCCACGAAATGATGGGTCCGTCCTGAGAGGATGCAAGTTGTTACGCCAGCAAGGGTAAGTACTATAGGGGCTTGAGGAAACACCGACAAACAAACCGCACGCGTCGCGCTTTTATATCTGTGGCTCAAAGATCAAGGAGGTTGGACAGATCGCAAGGCTGTACTTGTGATAGACCGACATAACTTCCCTCCTTCACGACTACGGAAATACAATAATGTCCGATACTGCATCGTTGCTCCAGGCATCGCTACAGCCTGCATCGAGGAAACAAGCAGAGCAGCAGCTCAACCAACTCACGACCCAACAAGGTTTCCTACCGCATCTACTTCGTCTCATCCTTGACAACGCACAGGAACGTGCGGTACGCCTTGCTGGTGGAATATATCTCAAAAACATTGCAAAACTGAGATGGGAAGAAGTACGCATTCCGCCCCTTTGAGCCCTGGTGATGGATTCACTTTGCCGGATTTGCAGGATGTTTCGCCCCTACCTGAACAAGACAAGACGACCCTTCGATCACAGCTTGTTCCTGCAATGATTGCTCTCTCAGATCCAGCAGATAAAAGCATCCGTGCTCAAATCGCAGAGTCTGTAGCTCTCATCGCAGAACTCGACTTCCCCGTAAAGTGGGGTGATCTCATTGATGTGCGTCTTTCGTGCTCCCCCATTTCGGGACTCCAGTGTTTCACTCAGATATGATGCAGCAACTCGTGATGTCTCTCTCTCCTACGGAGTACAATGTCAACATTGGCGTCCTGGAAACTGCACACTCCATATTCCGCCACTGGCGTTCCCAAGTACGCTCAGACGAGCTCTACACAGAGATCAACCTTGTCCTCTCTCGCTTCATGACCCCATTTTTAGGTCTATTCCGACAATCTGCCAATCTGCTTTTCTCTTCTCCAGTGCCCGCTGGTCTTGACGTTGTGGCACAGGCACAGATATTGTTGGCCGAGATCTTTTATGACTTGACTTGTCAGGACCTACCGCCTGCTATTGAAGACTCGCACGATGAATTCTTTGCACCCTCAACTGGGTGGTTCCAACGATTCCTGACTTGGGATCCTTCCCAGTTGCGCAAAGACGTGCGTTAGCTGTCCTACTCTTTCATCGTTGATTAGACTCCCATAAACTGCTTCTCAGCCTGATGAGCCGACCCCGTCTCTTCCGGCACGTCTGAAGACCGTGATCTTTGAGATAATAGAGGTCAGTGAACTCTCTTTTTACTGCTTTGTGATGCTCAGGTCTCACGGATGGTCGGCAATAGTTATACATCAAACTCTATCCAGATCAGCTCGCCAAGTCGCCAGCCATCGAGAACTTCGTCCAGAGTGTGTGGCACCTCGTAGGATCTAACAAGCTCCCCAATGTCTCAGACGACAATGTAAGTTCCTCTATCCATGTCGATGGTCCCAAGCATGACGAAACTTGTGGTCTTTCGTATTTTTAATTGCCAAATCTCAGCTCGTCTCCCAATCCCTGCGTTTCATCTCCACGGCCATACGCTCTGGCTACTACAAAACCCTTTTCTCGTCCCGTGACGTCGTCGACTCGCTGATTCAAGGCGTCGTCGTTCCCAACGTCGGCCTCCGCGATCACGAGATGGAGCAGTTCGAAGACGACCCTCTCGAATTCATCCGTCTCGATCTTGCGCTTCCATCTGGATCAGGGAGTGCTGGCTCCGCGGAAGTGTCTACGAGGAGACAAGCAGCCGCAGACGTCCTTCAGGCCCTCGTTGGCAGTGGGTACCGGACTGAGGCAACGGAAATCGTCGGGGCTTGGATCAACACAGGGTTGGCGGAGTATAATGCGAACCCAGCGGAGAATTGGAAGGCAAAAGATAGTGCGGTTTATTTGTTGGCAGCTATTGCGACGGAGGCGTCGACGACGCAGGTGAGTTGTTAGGAGTGTTTTGATGGCATAGTTATAACTGTATTGTTTCCTTGGGTGGGGATGTAGCACGGGGTAACGTCGATTAATGCCCAAGTAGATGTGGTCAAGTTCTTTTCGGAACATGTCTTCCAGGATTTACAGGCTACTCAAGGAAGCGTTCATCCCATCCTGCAAGTTGATGCCATCCGTTTCCTCTTGACGTTCCGCAACCAGGTGCGCGCGTAACCCCACCTACCTTGTGATAAACAAGAGATCGCTTACGTTTGCCTTGATTGGACATAGCTAACGAAGGAACAGCTACTCGCAGTGTTACCTCTCCTTATCAAGCATCTAAATTCAGAAAACTATGTTGCCTATACATATGCTGCCATCACTATCGATCGTATTTTGTTCATCAAGAAGGGAGCACAGTTATTGTGAGTGCTGTTGTTGACCTCCTTCTATCTTCCGGTGGAGAAGGGCTCTGATTCTCTTTTTTTTACGATCAGATTCTCTCAAGCCGATGTTCACGACTTCGCGGCCGACCTGTTGAGCGCAGTTCTAACCAAAATAGAGGGAGCTGGTACACCTGAAAAAGTTGCTGAGAATGATCATCTCATGAAATGTGTGCCCATCTCTCTCATTACAACCTCACTCACGTCGTGTACTCATCTGCGCCGTCATCGTATCGATTCATAGGCGCCATGAGAGTGATTGTTACCGCTCGGCAGACTTTGACACCGGTCTATCAACAAGTTCTTCAGCGCCTCGTCAATATTCTTGGTATCATCTCCAAGAACCCGAGTAACCCCAACTTTGATCAGTACATTTTTGAGAGTATCTCTGCGCTGATGAGGTGAGTTTCGCGTACCAGCCTCCTGTGGGTGTCGGGTTATGGAAGGAACTCTTGACGGATAGATTCGTCGTTCATGGCACGCCTTCGACCTTACCGACTTTCGAGCAGGCGTTGTTCGGAGCTTTCACATTCATCCTCCAGCAGGATATCGATCGTAGGTTCCCCTTCCTGTATTATATCACCCACTTCTTCAACTCGTGCTCATATTACCAATCACCCAGAATACATCCCCTACGTCTTCCAAATTCTCGCACAAATGCTGACCTTCCACACGACTGGCGTCCCCAGTGAATACCGCTCCCTCCTCCCCTTCCTCCTAACCCCCGCCTGTTGGCAACAAAAGGGAAGCATTCCAGGGCTTGTCAAACTCCTGAAAGCTTTCCTTGCCCGAGACACTGCCGAGCTGATAAACACGGGACGGATAGAAACTGTGTTAGCTATTATTCAACAGCGGCTGATCCCGTCAAAGATCAATGATGTGTGGGGGTTTGAGTTGTTGCACGGTGTTGTGCAGTCTGTGCCTCCGTGAGTATTCCCCGGAGAGTACGGTATAACATGCTGATTTGGTGGAATGTAGGGCACATCTCAAACAGTACTTGCGGCCACTTATCATGACGCTCTTAACAAGGATGCAGACCAGCAAGACTGATAAATATGTGTATCATTTCACTCACTTCATCCTCTTTACGATGGCAATCGACGTGAATGGGCTTGGACCCGACGTCATCTCCACCGTCGAGGACATCCAACCTCAGTGAGTAGAGCAAGCGCCGTTCCTTTATTTCGTTTATTTCGTACTTCCAAGTCGAGTACGACTGTACTGATCAACCGACGAAAACAGATTATGGTCACAGATACTCACGGGCTTCGTCATTCCTCAAGTTCCGAAGATGCCGCACAAGGATCGGAAAGTGGCAGCCGTGGGATTGACGAGGATGATCACCGAGAATTCGTTTATGCTTTCGGGGCCTGCTTCACAGAGCTGGTAAGAATCCACACCATTCTAGTTGCGCCTCGCTCTCCGCCTGTCCGCTCGTGGTTCCTCAGTCACACAACACATTCGCACTCACACTTACGTTTATCTCTTCCCTCTCACAAACAGGCCCGCAGCATTCGCATCCCTCGTAAAACTCTTCAACGAGCCGCAATACCTCAAAGGCACCACTTCTGGAGACGACACTTCAACAGGGCTCACCGCCATCGACTACGAGGAAGAAACCGCGGGATACCAAGCTGCGTACTCGCGTCTCGCAGCCTCGGAGACTGCGCTTGTAGATCCTGTGGCGTATGTGAAAGACCCGAGGGAGTTTTTGGGCAGCGCGTTGGGTAAGGTGGACAAGGCGATGCTAGGCAATTTGTTGGGGAGGTGTAACCAGGGCGTCGTGGGGCCGTTTTTGCAGGGCTTGGTGGCGGAGGGGTATCTTGCTATTTAGGAAGTCGGCGATGAGACTAGGTGACCAAGGGGGGCTTTGTTGCAGGATGGATATCGATGGATGGTGATGAAATGGGGTAGCAGCTGTTAGCATAGTATTATGGAAGAATTCATGCACTAGTACTACAGTACACTATCTCGTGGTGAATGAGGTCGTCGTGCATAAAATGTCACCATGCATGCCCACATGTGGGAACCATGTTCGTCCCCACCCAAATATGCATATTTTATGCATGAAATGTCGTATTAAATTATGAATAAGGAATTTTGGAGGTTATGCACCACCATATTGGGAAATTAGGGGGGTTTTCTCAGTTGGAACTGAAGTTTGCTGTCATATTATGCACAGAAAAGCATCAGTCTATCTCCCAGTCAAGCATTTCGCAAATAAGTGGAGTCTTTGTGCTTGCAGAATGTGGATGCTGATGGTGTTGATATCAATCTGCTCCAAAGTCAACTTCGAAAACTACACAGCCACCTGTGAAAGGTTGAATTCGAGTCATGCACCCAAATAACTTTGGATCATTTTTTCATTTCTACATCCAGTACATCCTCGACTGCATAGTTCAACATCATTACCATCATTCTATACCTATTTACCTACCATTCTGTAGTACAGTAGTTCATACCTTCGTAGTGCTCCATATGTGACAAATTTTGCTAGTAGATAGTCACACAGGTCACACATAGTGTGACAACATTGTCATGCATATAATGTCACCATGCATAAGGAAACTTGGGGACGGCCATCATACACCACGAGATAGTGTACTGTAGTACTGTTACATAAACGTCGACTCGCAGTGGTTCCACTATTATGAAACAGTTTTTCTATCATGAGTACGTGCGATCAACTTGAAGTCCTGAACCGCCCCAGATAGCATCCCTTCTCATCACTGCTGTCCCCGACTCCCCAGTGGTAATCTAGTCCAGACTGAATGCACGACCGTCTTCCTTCTGAACAGTTACTGGCTAGTTATAATAGTAGAATGGCGAAGTCATCACTTGCACGACGTCAACGTAGCGTCGGCAGGAAGTAAATTTTTGAAAAGTGCCCACACATGACCGCATGTGCCCTGTGAAGCACTATGTACGCAAGTGCATGCATGTATACGTACGTACGTCCAGAGACCGAGTCAGGTGCTGGTAACAGGCGACACGGGCAGCGCCATCGCTCCAAGACCCAATTTCAGAAGCGAATCCCCACACGCGCGCTACGACCACAATCGACCGCGAATGCTACGACGAAGAAGTAGCTCCACCAGAGATGTAACTCGTTACAATGTTGGGGCAGGCGTACTGTGCGGGGATTTGGGACCAAAATTTTGGTTAGTCCCAGAGGCGATGAGTGAGATGAGAATTGGGACGGACGTCATCGTTATCCACCAGTTCGCGGAGAAAAAGGCGGGAGTTTACACTGGGTTTATTTCCATCCTCAGCAGCTGTCATAGATGGGAAGTAGGTCGAGAGATGCTCACACGCTCAGGAAAGAGTTAAGGTAACCTGACGTAATACGGTAAGGGACAGACGAGTTTTGGATGATCAAATGGACGTACAATGGCTCATGAGAATGTATGGTACGAGGAAGGCGCCGTTAGATGGACAGACGAGAAACTGGTGGTTGGTAAGGGATGTGCGTCACTATGTAAGGCTCAGTGCACTTAAAAGGCACGGAGCACGCACCAACACGAGAAATACGGTAACATCGATGCTGATAACGGACGTTCATTCAGTCTGCCGTCATACTTTCATACGCCAAAGAGAGACATTACCTAGTGAGCAGACCAACGTTCACAACCAGAATAGTCAGCCTCGTGATGAGGCCGCCAAGCCTGACGAGAGAGGTTTATCGTAAGGTCCACTACCGGCGGAGGTAAACACATACCGCCCGATCCCAGTCCTTGATTTGTGAAAGAGATAAACTTGGGAACCGGCAATGGCAACATCACATGCTATGGAGGCGAGGTAAAATATTGATGCTGAGAGCTGGGCAGCATACAATCCAATGAGTACGGAAATGCCAGCAGGGCAGAGTGTAAGAGAGAGTAGGGAGGAGACTGACATTGGTAACCTGCGTGCTTTCCCATAGTGGAGATCGGACGCTACAGGAAATTGGAAAGAAAAATGGTGAGTGACAAGCTTCGATGCGCGAGGAGTGTACAGAAATAGATTCACGTCTTTGCTAACATAGCTGTCGTGGTTGAGTGAGTACGATTGCATGGCTTTTGGGGATGGTGGATGGCGTACCTCCACCGCAACCTATCGGACGTTAGTTTACATCCACTAGACGAGGTAATCTGGAAAACCTTACCTAGTGCAACAAATGCGAGCACGACCTGCAAGCAAGGAGACCTTAGCTCGTCGAAAGAGCGAGCTGTGCAGAAGCTTACAATCGGATACGTCAAAAGTACGTTGCCAAAGCTTACTGCATCCCAGTCAAGTTTGATTTCAGCGTGCAAGATATTAGAGCAATGCTTACATCTCCAAATACGACGTGCATATGTTCTGAGGCATCGGATTATGAGATTAAAGCACCAGAGGACGGGATTGCACTAACAATTGCACCAGGAAGGCAATAACAGACTAGTACAGAAGCAGTGTTAGTACTGGTATCCTATGAGAAGCACCATCACGAAAGTACTTGCCGAAATACCCATTGACACCTGGTGCATAAGGCGTATTCGGTGAATAAACGGCAAGATACGAAAGATATGCACATATACTAACCTCAAAGGTCCTGCGGAGACACATCGGTCACAAAAGCGCCACAGGTACACTTAAAGATGGCTGGCTTACGTTGTGACATGAGACAACATGACGGGATCGCCTGCCCAAACTATCGTATACTGGTATAATGATGCGGACACAAGGGCAACTTGGGCAGTGCCAAGAAGGCTGTCGTTCCGATAAGTTTGCAGCCCTGTGCGCTCGAGCTAAGGGATGAAAGATGACAACGTACCTCAGGAATGCGACCTATGAGCGAATATTGAAGTATGTAAAATCAGTTCAAGACAAGGAAGGGAAACTGTACTAACCAGCAGCTTCGTCCGACAGCTATCTTCGGGGTACGAGCGAAAGTAGTACCATGTCTGCGCTAGTGTGAGGCCATACAACCTAAGGACAGGTCAAGATGTGGAAGCCTGCTGTACGAAATGTCAAAACGAAAGCGTACAGACTACAGAAAATGACGCCTGCAGGAAGATCAGAACAAACACTTGTTGAATGCAGCGGTTCTCACCTAGAAAATGAGATGCGATTACAGGGACAGGGTCGGTCATAGAAAGCAGAGGGATGGGGGGCGAGGAGGGTAGCGAACAGTGGGATGGATGAGTGAAGGAAGGAAGAAAGGAATAGAATAAAAGACGACGAGAGGGAACATAAGGCAGTAGTCGAGCCCGGCTGATAACTAGTAGGCGGCCCTACGTGCCGGGTTTTAATTTAGGGAGTTACTTCCAGGACGATGATCGAAGGTTAATAATCTAATAAAGAAAGGGTAGAACCACGTGAGCGCCAAGTTCGATGTGCACCCATAGTACTAGTACTTTCAGTGCCCAAGAGAAGAGACTGACAGCAGAGCGTCAGTGCCAGGGAAGCCATCTCTTGGCCAGCGCGCGAGACAGAACCTCCAAACATGTCGCTCCAACCCCATCCATTGGCAGTGAATGGGATGGCGTGAGCTGACAGACTCGGAGGGAACGATATCACCGAGGAGGTCTGCAAGGAAGCCGAGCTATCGATACATCAGCATTGTCGAAGCTCGCTGAATTTCATTAAGAGTAATCAGTATTCCACCTGCCAGTGTACAAGTTTAGCCCCTTCTTCAAGTCGAAGCCCATTCGTCCAAGTGTCTCCAATATCATCACGATCGCCATGCACAATGCACAACAGTACATATGTAGCGGTCGTCGAATCGACGTCTATCGAGTTCCCTGTTGGCAGTAAGTACATGGTGTCACGCGTGACCGGATTCACAATCCAGATTGTGGTATTCAGTATTACGAGATCGACTCGGTTCTGTTATATTACAGTAACATTCCGTGAGACGGGGCGTTTCGTTTCACCTACACTGTACCTAAAGCCGAGGGAAGATGCCACAAGGCGGGACTAGTGACTATGGAATCTCGGAACGACTGTAGGATCACTGCACTGTGTTATATATGTACAGTACTACAATCAGCGGGTGGATGTATCAAAGAACCAAACCTCGTTTTGATCATCAGTCTGTGACTCTGTGTGCCACACAGGACGGGCTCTCATCCATGCATCACTCTCAAGCCTAGTCCAACTCTTCACTGGGACCAACTACACGTTCAACCATCTCAACCGATAATCCCAAATAATTCGCAGGATCGCATAGCTGTTTGAGCTCGTCCCTCCCAAGCCCAGCTGAAACCACGTTTTCGTCGGCACAGAGCAGCTCAAATAACGGCACACCTTCCTTCACGCTCCTACGGCAAAGATCATACACCAAGTCATGTGCGACTTGCCGGCCCATCTTCGGTGCGAGCCCCATCATCACTGCCTCAGAAACAATACCGCCCTCAGTAATCCTCAGGTTCCTCTCCATCGCCTCTGGGTGCACCTCCAAACCAGCCACCAGTCCTGCCGTGTGCTTCAGCGCCGCACATGTCAACATGCATATCTCAGGCAACGCGATCCATTCTACCTCCCAAGGCCCCGTCGAGCGCTCATGGTCTGCAACCATCGCCTCGTACAGTGAGTGGGCATGCGACCGCACACTCGTCGCTATCGCTGATATGTATGCACACGAGATGGGGTTGCGTTTCTGTGGCATCGTTGATGACGAACCACGTTGCTCATAAAATGGCTCTGAGACTTCCCCAACTTCGGTTTGCATAAGGAGCTTCACATCTATTGCGAACTTGGCGCAGGTACCCGTCAAGAGCGCGAAGAAACCACCGAGTTCGGCGAAACGATCCCGTTCTGTGTGCCATGCAATTTCGGGAACGGAGAGCCCGAGGAGCTCTGCTAGCGCGGTCTGGCATTGTACGGCCTTGTCAGCAGGGAGGGACGCTAACGTGCCGGCTGCTCCGCCGAATTCAAGCACAAGGAGGCGCGGCTTGAGCTCCTCCAGGCGCTGCTTATGCCTTTCGAACGTAGCTAAAAGGCGGGCGAGTTTAAAACCCAGTGTGATGGGCACGGCTTGTTGAAGGTTGCTCCGGGCAGCCATTGGCGTAGACGCGTGGGCCATTGCGAGACTGCGGAGGTGCTTTATGATGTTCTCGAGCGACGCTGAAACTATCTCGAGTGTAGAACGGAGTTGGAGGACAGTGGCAGTATCAGTAACATCCTACCATTTGTAGGTCGATCAAATGTGTTACTCATTTGCGTACCTCACATTGAACCCAAACTCACCTGTGTCGTCGCACCATAATGTGCCCACTCTCCCCATCCTTGCGTTTTCGCATTCACGTGACGCACGATCTGCTTGACGAGACCTAGAACTGGATATCCGATTTTCTCCGTCTCCTCTCTTAAATCTTCGAAATTGACATTGTCGACGTGTCTGCAAAAATCGCTTATCTCGGATGCAGCATTAGGGGGTATGATGCCCAGATTTGCTTGCACGCTGGCAAGTGACCCCTCGAAGCGGAGGTAGTATTCTGTGCGTGTACGGTCTGACCAAACGGTAGAATGTCCAGCGAGGAGAATATGTTCTGGAAAACGGATGAAGACATCCCAACTTTTAAATAACTTTGACGGCAAATCAAACCATATAAGTATACATGCATCGGAGTTTCAAACCTGGTCTACCGCTGGCGGTACGAGCAGCCACTGGCAGACACCGATCATGCCAGCAATGCAAGGGAAGTACTAGTGCTATCACCGATGCCTCTTCAATGATTGTGACCGGTGAAGAATTGCTTTCCTTTCGTTCAAGTCTGGCCATGTCCTAGGGGACAGCGGCACCTTCTCGGTGATGCATCGATGAGTCTTCGTCATTATGTTTACCTCGCGGGCCGCTCGTTGCAATTCCTTCAAATACTCATGCACGTTCTACTGCTCTTGGAGAATCCCTATTTTCAGTTTCCAGCCGTCCGTCTCCATGACGCAGATGATGATGGCTGCTTCCCTTGACCGTGCGTTCTCAAGATGTGTCACTGCAGATTATCTCCGAGTACATATCTCATTTGGCTGCTGGCGATACGCCACCCAGGCAAACCTCGACCAATATCGCTGTATTTATGGACCCAACTTAGTGATGCAACCGTGACATACTACGTTCCTACTAAGTATTTCCGCTCTTCGCGTTTGTCCCACTTTTGTGGATCCTTGAGTTTACTCACCTTTCTTTGGCTATGCACCCTCCTGGCCGGCTGACGGATGCACAGTTGCCCAAGTCAGGCTCCCCTCAGCAGCGACCAGGAGGCTCGCACGTCTGCGTCCCACTTGACTTCCTTGATCCCAGTGAGATTCTGGAGCTTCGGCGTAGCTTGGCATATAAGCCTGCTTGGAGTACCCATGATACCGAAGCAGATGAGGATTCGGCCTATGGTACAAGCATCCGCCCTCCGTCTACTATCCCTGGTGATGGTGAGTTTGATTTCGGGAATCTCCTAAAGAACCTTGTCAAACAGTAAGAGTCAGCGTTTTTGTTATTCAATTTTCCCCCTTTGTAATTTACGGGTTTTCGATATTTTTCCAGTTGTTTTCATGATGGAATCCAGACGCGTGAGCTGGGCGTGGTGTTCAAAGACCTACGTGTTGTCGGAGTCGGCGCGCGCGCACCGTTTCAGCCCACCTTTGGCTCTCTTTTCAGCCCGAAAACAATCATGAAGAACATAAATGCTATGCGCCATCCTCCAGTCCGGGACATTTTATCAGGTTTCGAGGGTGTCGTTACCCCAGGAGAAATGCTTTGTATGTACACCCCACTTTCGTTCTCATTTTCAGTGATTGACATGCGAACCCGGCGCTCCCGCAGTGGTGTTGGGCAACCCCGGGTCCGGATGCAGCACGTTCCTCAAGACACTCGCTAATCAGCGCGGCGAGTACCATGCCGTTCACGGAGATGTTTACTACGACTCCTTTACGCCCAAGGACATCGCTGAGAGGTATCGTGGCGATGTGGTGTACTGCCCCGAAGACGATACCCACTTCCCCACCCTCACCGTTGAACAAACGTTAACCTTTGCTGCGGCGATGAGGACTCCGCAGAACCAACTCGCAAATCAATCCAGGGAGGATTATGCGAAAATGGTCGCAGAGCTGCTGATGCGTATCTTTGGGCTAGCCCATGCGAGGCATACGGTAGTGGGTGATGCAAGTATCAGGGGCCTTTCTGGTGGTGAGAAGAAGCGCCTCTCAATCGCTGAGACACTTTCGTGCAGAAGCAGGATCAATGCTTGGGATAGGTGAGTCTCTTCTTCTTTCGCAATTTATTGAAATGATAAACCTTTACTACTATCCTAACGTAGCTCAACCCGTGGTTTGGACTCCTCTACTGCCCTCGAGTTCGTGCATGCGCTTCGCATTCTGACAGATATTGCTCGAGTGACTACGATCGTCTCAATCTGTCAAGCAGGGGAACAACTCTACAACCTTTTCGACAAGGTATGCGTCATCAATGATGGAAATATGGCGTACTTTGGTCCTGCAACAGATGCAAGGCAATATTTCATTGACATGGGTTACGAACCTCAGGACAGGCAGACAACCTCTGATTTCTTGGTAGCCGGTGCGGATTAAGACCAGTCATTTCGACCTTCAAATACTAACCAACAGCCCAGTCACTGGCCCAAGCGGCAGGAAGATCCGTCTGGGTTGCGAAGGCACCGTACCACGCACAGCAGACGAGATGGCTGCTTACTTCAAAACATCCCGTCTCGGTCAGCTCAACCGCTTATCCAGGGACTCCTACCTCAGCCTCTATGCCAATAAGCCCGAGCTCAAGAACGCTTATGACCTCAGCGCGGTCAGCGAGCACGCACGTCATGCCCCGAAGAGCCGCCCATACACGATCTCTGTACCGATGCAGGTCTGCGCAGTTATGCGCCGTAAGTGGCAGATCGTGAAGGGGGATTGGGTTACGTACGCTATTCAAATCTGGTGGGATTTCCCCATTTGTCGATTCATTAGTGCGAGACAGAGAAACTGATGTACGATGGGTACTCATATACTCATAGGGCGCAGGTATTCCAGGGTATCATAATGGGGAGTGTGTTCTTTCGACTCCCAGACGACACCAGCGCATACTACTCGAGGAGTAGTGCGCTCTTCTTGTACGCATTCCCATTGGTTAGCAATTAGATGATGACGGCGAGACCCTGATTTGTTTATCACAGTGCTCTGCTCTTTAATTCCTTTACAGCTATGGCAGAAATTACCTCTCTTTTTGCTCAACGCCCTATTGTGCTACGTCACCAGAAAGGGGCGATGTATTACCCATTCATAGAAAGTCTGGCCCACACAGTTGTCGACATTCCGATCACTTTCATTACTGGAGTCCTTTTCTCCCTTATTTTCTACTTCATGGTTGGCCTCCAACAATCGGTTTCCCAATTCTTGTGCGTCCGTTTCCCTTCATTGACATGTGCTTTTGCTCATGCTGGGTGACAGCACCTTCGTGCTCTTTGTCTTCACTGGAACGCTCATCATGAAAATTTACTTCAGGAGTGCCGCAGCGAGTTCCAGGACTGAATCGAGTGCTATCGCGATGGGTGGAACAGGACTTATCGTGACGGCTCTCTACTCCGGTTATGTCGTTTCCACTCCCAGTATTGCCCGTGCGTTGCACTGGATAACACACGTCACCGTAAGTCCGACGTCATACGCTTGGTTCTAGTGATAGCCTGACAATACTTCCCAATTAGCCTATCCGATATTCGTTCGAATCCTTGATGGTAAACGAGTTTCACGCCGTCGATGGGAAGTGCACGACCCTCGTCCCACAAGGTCCTGGATATGAAAACGTCACGCTTGCTAATCAAGTGTGCACGACGGTCGGATCGCAGGCCGGGATGGCGACGGTGAACGGAAAGGCCTTCGCCTATCTGTCTTATGGTCATGAGTATAGCAAACTCTGGATGGTCTGTGAATGACTTTTCTCGTCCAAATTACAGCACTGACGATGTGGTATGTGTAGAACCTCTGGATCGTCTGTCTCTTTATCATCACCCTACTTGCTTTCATGCTGACTGTGTCGGAGTTCAACACGAGCTCTGTGTTTGATACGACCATGACACTCTTCAAGCAAGGCAGTCGCGTGGAGGTAATTACCCAGCGTGCCCCCTCGCCTGTCGATGAAGAGAAAGTCGTAGAAACAGAGGCGGCTGACAGTCGGAACGCTGCGCCTGCTACCAGGGATGTATCAGAGAAACCAGCACTCGAGGAATCAGCAGCAACAGATATCTTTACGTGGAAACATATACAGTATGTTGTGCCCATCGCTGGTGGTGGGACACGCAAGCTGCTCGATGGTGTTTCTGGATATGTTGCACCGGGGAAACTGACAGCATTGATGGGTGAATCGGGCGCCGGGAAGGTGAGTGCGATTGTTTTCTTAGAGAAAGCAGAAGAGACCAACTGATACGTCGCGTGTTCGACAGACAACGTTGCTTAATGTACTCGCTCAGCGTGTTTCGACGGGCGTCGTACTAGGAGACCGCTTGATGAATGGACAGGCCCTTCCTGTGGACTTCCAGGCTCAGACGTAGGCGCTGACGCTCTCAGGACAGAACGGGGACTGACGTCTTTTGCAGGGGCTACTGTCAGCAGATGGATACCCACATCCCAGAGTCAACTGTTCGCGAGGCACTGTTGTTCTCTGCGAATCTTCGACAACCAGAATCTGTTCCGATGGCCGAGAAAGAGGCCTAGTAGGTTCTTCGTCACTGATACCCGTTATTCTATTGTTCTGACTTATTCTGTCATAGCGTTGACAAGTGCCTAAAAATGTGTGGGCTGGAAGCCTATGCAGATGCTATTGTCGGTTCTCTCACTGCCGAGTACAGAAAACGCACCACCATCGGAGTAGAGCTCGCCGCTAAGGTACGATCCGGCGTCGCCAATATGTTCCATAGTCTCATGTTTCCATGACTTAGCCGGAGCTGCTGCTCTTCCTTGATGAACCAACTTCCGGTCTTGATTCGCAGTCTGCTTGGGCCATCATGACTTTCCTGCGTGAGCTTGCCGACAATGGACAAGCTATCCTTTGTACGTGAGTCGATTATGCCTTTCAACACACGCGCAGCTACTGATATTCAAGTTGTCACAGAATCCATCAGCCTTCCGCTGAACTGTTTCAGGTCTTCGATCGACTGCTCCTACTCCGTAAAGGCGGACAGACAGTCTACTTTGGCGATATCGGAGAAAAGTCGTCGACGTTACTAGAATACTTTGAAAAAAATGGAGCCCCCCGCTGTGACCCTGACGCAAACCCGTGAGTATTCACGTCCGCCAAAGCATTTAGCCATCTAACTCGGCACTCATTGCTACTCAGGGCAGAGTACATGCTGGATGTCATCGGAGCAGGTGCCACGGCTACGTCCTCCACCGACTGGCACGAGCTTTGGCGATCATCCCATGAGGCATTTGAGCTAGACCTTGAGATCCAGCGTATTTATTTCGACGGACACGATCGTCCTCCTCTTGCAAGTGGCTCGGAGAAACATACGGAATTCGCAACGTCTTGGAGGAAACAGGTCTTTGCACTCACGCAACGCGGTTTCAAGAGTAGCTGGAGGAACCCGACATATATTATGGCGAAACTCTTCGTTAACGTCATTAGTGGGCTGCTGATCGGGTTTACGTTCTACCACAGGGAGAATACTATGGAGGGAACTCGAGACAAGCTTCTTGTGTGTGCCTTGCCGAATGTAGCTGTGGTACACTAACCTGTCTTCTTTGCACAGTCAATCTTTATGACAAGCATGGTCGCGGTGCCCCTTGCTCAGCAAATCCAGGCTGTGTTCATCGATATACGCACTGTCTATGAAATCCGCGAGCGCCCTTCCAGGATGTACTCCTGGACAGCGCTTCTAACCTCCCAGATCCTCACCGAAATCCCATGGAACATCTTTGGATCGTCACTCCTCTTTATTTGCTGGTACTGGACAGTCGGTTTCGACACCTCCCGCACAGGTTATCTCTATGTCATGTACTGCGTCGTGTTTCCACTGTACTATACCACATTGGGGCAAGCCGTTGCGGCGATGGCTCCGACCGCGACCATCGCATTTCTGCTATTCAACACCCTATTCTCGTTCGTGATTATGTTGTAAGTTTGCCGATTTGGGCATATGCATCAGTGGTCTTATGCACCCGTCCCCTACAGCTGCGGTGTAATGCAGCCGTTCGCTCAGCTGGGATGGTGGCGTTGGATGTACAGAGTTTCTCCCTACACGTACCTTATTGAGGGGCTTCTTGGCGAAGGTCAATCTGCTCATGTCCATGTTGTGCTGGGTCCCAAAGAGCTGACGTGTTCCGTAACAGGCATCGGCCACCAGTACGTCAGCTGTGCTTCCATAGAGCTGGTCACCCTCCAGCCGCCCTCAGGCCAAACCTGCGGCACCTACATGGGGCCCTACATGTCCTACGCAGGCGGCTACCTGACGAACCCCGCCGCGACCACCTCGTGCGAGTTCTGCCCCTTCAGGACGACAGACCAGTACATGCTGTTGAGCTTCAACATCACGTACGGTCGTCATTGGTGGGACATGGGTATCATGCTTGGTGTTACTGTGTTCAACGTGGGTAGCCTCCTCAGGGTCCCTTGCGGACGGTTCGAAGACTAGGATAAGCTGACACGATGTGTTTTTGCATATCTTAGGTTCTTGCGATTTTCGCGCTGACGTACTTGTTCCGTATACGCGCTGGCAGCCCTCTGGAATCCATCAAGAGACGTTTGAAACCTCACGCAAGGTCATCGTAGGATACCGGGGTCATAGAACTCGGTTTCGTCGGATGAAGATTTTAAGGCACACCATGATATACATATGTACTTGCACGATGAAGATAAGGAATATTGTTGAACAAAGGAAAAATACATAGTAAATTGAAATAGAAACCCGGATAATTTAGATCGACGTCTGTTCTTTAGAGGAGATCCATTGCCGATGGCGTTGCCAACTACTGGCTTCCATTCGAACGAGCTCTTTCAGTCTCTCCATGTCGAAAGGCAACCGGGCGTCCGCTTGCAACGCGCCCACGACATATGATCTAGATGGATGCAACAGTTACACTTTTTTCGGTTTCAGACATCAAAGACGCCCACTCACATTACAGTGCTCTCTTTGAGAGGCTCGATCCTTCCACCAGTCCTGAGCGTCATGCACATAGTGTCGAGAGAGATCTTGTCGCGGTGCCACAGTTTGTATGCGCGGAGGTATTGTGGTCGAGGGGGCTCTGGTATACAATAATCGGGTAACGCTTGGGGCTTTTGGCAAGTCCCAACATTGGTGTGGCCTTGCGGAAGCAGAGAGTTGTCCTTTTCTTTCCGTTTGAGTGAGCGTGGGTCTACTTCACGTGAATAGGAGGCCAAGCTCAATTTCTTTCTGTCTTTCGCTGCGATCTCTAGTAACTTGTTGTATGCCATGAGTGCGCAATGACAATCGTTAGCGGCATCTAACGTGCCATCAAGACAGAAGAAAGTAATGAGCCACACATACGGGCAAATCAGGCGGTACACGAAACGGCCTACATTCGACCATCTTGGTATTAAGATCGGCCTCCCAGTTAGAGGTGCGTTCTTTTCCCTTGAGAAGTGTCTTGCCAAGGTACATGGCCACCATCTTGGAAAGGCTGACGATTTCTCGGTTGTACACAAGGGCGAACCTGTCGTCAGCCCTGGTCGCGAGGGCACCGAGTTCCACTAGACCTCGTGCGTGAATTCCAAAGTCTCGGTAGAGTTTCTCCCCATCGTCTGAACGGCGAAGGAGAGTGAGAAATATATTTAATTTCCTGGCGAGCACTCACTGAGAATATTAGCACCTGTTTTCACGATGGTTGCGGACTCGATAACTTCCTGGGAGTACATCAAAAAGGGTAGGGCATGAGGGGAGGATGATGTCTTACCATGACTTTCTGTGGAAACCCTATAGTGAGAGATGAGTTGGTTGCCTATCAACACCAGCATAACGCAAAGTGCGTACTTTTCATGCTGCTAACTTGGATCAACAATATGGTGTGTTGATCACATAGTTGCACAAGCGCTGTCCGCCTCTCCTGAGCACCACGTTGCCACATGACGCGCCATTCGAGATCGAAGCCAAGAGGGCTATGGAATTTAGCACGAACGCTCGTGACTTATGGTAATCAGGGCCTCACCCTTTTAAGGTCTGTACAAGACTATTCGCCTCGTTTTCGCATTTTGTATACGCTACTGCAGCAGCCGGGTCGCTGTAGTCCGTGAAGGAGTAGATAGGAAGAAACGAGTCTCCTGCGGTGCTAACTGCGCTAACGTTGGAAGTTGTCGATTCTTGACTCTCGATCTGAGGTGGTCCCTTCGACTTGGTGTTGTTGGTCGGTGGCCTTTTCAAAGGAAACTGAGGCGATTGTAGGCGTTGATCTTGTTCGGAGCGATCAATGCCTTGTGGAAGCTTGCGCGATGGTTTGGCTCCTGTACTGGGAAACAACTCAACCCCTGTCTATTTCTCCAGGCCCTATATACTCACGATTTATACTGAGCGTCAATCGCCGGGGCTTTGGAATGGTGTACTTGGATCTTAGGTTTGAAAGACGCGACAGGCGCCAGCGAGCTGGAGGTCGCAACGTGGATTCTTTGGGTTTCAATGAAACCATGTCTATTTCCTTCAGAGAATTCCCGTGAAGGTAGACGTGGAAATGCGGTGAGCGTCGAGGTAGCCTTTCGCATCGATCCTTTTCCAACAATAGCGGTTTGGTCACATTTCGAGCTCTTGTGTTTCGTTTGTGGAACTGGTGGTTTGGTGTCGGATACAACAACTTCTTTCAAGAAGTATGAGTGGTCTCTGTATGGATACAATATTTGGTTGAGAGGTGCTGGCGAAAGATGCTCATGGTGACGCCTACAGTTTGGAGTCCGGTGTGTTGGACTTGCCCGTTGCGACCAATTGTTTGACTGGGATTTTGTGCACGCAGTTGCCCTCCAGAATTTCTATGGACCAGTCAGAGCCCTCGTCGTCAGTGACAGTCCTCATTTTGCAATAATGAGCACTTTTGCAAGTGTTTATCGAGGCGTGAAAGGCTGCATCGCGTCAATACCGTTCGCTTCGCCTCGCGAAACGCGGAAGCTGAACGCGACGCGTCTGTCACGTGCACTGCGAGGTCTATTTTAATAATTATTTTGCAAAATTTGGGAGAATCAGATTGAATCGATCAGCCTCGACAATCACTAATCACTAGTACTAGTATGTAGTACATAACTGTAAGTAGGGTCTAGGCAAACTTAAGATTGAGCCTCGCTGATATATATCCAGATACCCCGTAAGTTCATCCATCGCCATCAAGTTAACTTTCCAGCAATATGGGATTTCGGCCATTAATAAGTTCATGATCATGATACAGCTGAACAGAGTACGAGTCAGAGTCAGACGACTAGTCTAGCTAGTTCGGGTCCGCGGAGTGCCTCGTGGTGGAACATTGATGTCCCACTACTAACGCCCACCCAGGAGCAGTTCATAACCTGGTCCGAACGTCCTCGACTCCACCCCGACAACGCCTGCGCACAATGGCATCACACGAAAATCGTAACGTAACTGTACAGCCTGAATCGGCAGATCCATCCCACCTTGGTGTGCAGATATCGGAACATACCCCCTTATTGACAGTGTCACGGTCGAGCACCTGTGTCGAAGATGCCCATTCACTTTCTCTGGAAGATCATAACGGACTCGCGAAGGTGTTTTGGGAGGAGTGTGTTACCCTAACAAAGTACTCCCTGCCTGTATTTGGGTTTGTTCGAATTCATTTCACTTCGCGGCGAAAAACGCTCACCGTCGAGATCTTCTAGAACAAACATTTTTGAACACAGCATGATGGTCACATCTGTTGTCTCCATTGGCCATATCTCCACCGTTGCTCTAGCTGCAGCTACAATCGGCTTCATGACCGCCAATGTCACTGGTATCAGTGTCATCCAAGGCCTGGCCAGCACATTAGATACTGTCCTACCTAGTGCATGGACCTCCGATAAGCCACAGCTCGTGGGATTATGGACACAGCGCATGTGTAGGTCGTCTCCACTGGGATCGTTAATAACTGGCTTACGGAATATGATTCATAAAGTGATCATCACTTCTGCAGCTTTGATTGTAAGCTCTTCTTCTTGCACCCCAGGCTCACACTGAGTTTCCATACAACTTTGAGCCTATTTCCTTGGTATGGTTCAATTGCGAGTCGCTGCTACTACTTCTCAGGCAGGATCCTGAAGTGGCAAAATTTGCCGCTATCTACTTGAGATGGACTTCGCTAGGGTTACCAGCATATGCTTTAGAATGCATAGCTAGGTAAGAAACCCGTGCAACATCTATGCCATTTGTTGATGGTCACCATCCATCCCACAGACGATACTTCCAGTCGCAAGGTACGGAGTCTGTGAAGATATCCTTACTCTAAGCTGATCTGCACGGCAAAAGGACTATTTACCGTACCTACTCGGATCATAGTTGCTATCGCACCTCTCAATATCTTCCTAAACTATCTGCTTGGTAAGCTAAGAACTCGACATCCATATGTACATGAGCTGACCCTCCCCCTTTCCAGTTTGGGGACCTGCTCCCTTCCGTCTTGGTTTCATAGGTGCACCAATCGCAACGGCAATCTCGTACAACCTCATAGCCATTTCATCTGTGGTATATGGTGTCTGTTTTGTGCCAAGGACGGCCTGGCATCCGTTATCATCTGAAGCCTTCAAATCTCTTGGTTATCTTGGAATGTTGAGTTTAGGGAGTATTGGTACGTTAACTTCTTGACGGAATGCTGTCACCTACCCTCGACGCATTCTAAGACGATATTCAGGTCAAATTGCCTCGGAGTGGTGGTCATGGGAGTTTATTGGACGTACGTGCGGTCCCTCCTGTGACATCCGAAGCTGATGCTCATGCCACATCCTCTTAGTGGCCGCTAGTTTGTAAGCCCTCCAGCGTTGGTGTCGGTGACATCGAAGTACATACCAAGGTCCCTTTAGCCTTGGTCCTGTGCCTCTGGCAACACAGTCGATTCTTCTGTCAACTGTTTCCACAACCTTCCAAGCCCCTTACTCCCTGAGCGTCGCAACCTCCGTACGGTTAGTGTTATTGGTTGACGTGGGTACTTAGATATCCACTCACCTTCCCGTATAGCATTGGAAATCTATTAGGTGAGATGAACCATAGACGTGCAGGGGTAGCCGCAAATGCTTCCATCGTCCTCGCGATCGCTCTTGCTGTTCTCGCTAGGTAAGGACATTCGCTACATCCAAGCCTCGTTCTTATCCTCTTGTCTCAACGGTTAGCACTATCGTGTTCACATTCCGTCGATCATGGGGCTATATTTTCAACGACGATCCTGGTACTTCATCCTGACATCCGTGGGAAGGTCATGATACTGACTAACTTCTGCGTGCAGAGGTTGTGGCCCTGGTATCGTCCGTGCTGCCTCTTGTTGCACTTGTAGAACTTTTTGATTGTGCCAATGGTGTTATATCTGGAATATTGCGCGCCCAGGGAAAGCAGGTACGTAACCTGCTTTTGAGTGGCTTCATGAGTGTACTCATTCATACAATCTGTTCCAGATGCTTGGTGCTATCCTTAACGTCAGGTATGGGACTTCCTTAATGACCGTCTGATTGGGTCATCGTGAGTAGATTAGTGACTCACCTGCCATGCATCCATCATTAGCGGATACTACGCGATTGGTCTTCCAGTAGGCTTTTTCCTGGCATTCAAGCAAGACCTGGGTCTTCCTGGTTTGTGGTGGGGCATCAACGCCGCTACGCTATATTCCTCTGCTGTGGGCGCATATTTCTGTGTCCGGAGTGACTGGAAGAAGGAGATGGAGAAGGTCATGGTTCGATTGGCCATCGATAAGAAAAATCTTAGCCATGGAGCAGACGAAGAAGGCACACTCGGCACACCGTGACTGTGCGAGAACGACATTCCAAATAACGAAGGGTCGCCGTTTCCTGTACGCACCTAAGGTATAGTTGCCCCCGCTTGTCATCATAGCTTCCATAGGTATCAGCTGTTTACATAGGAAACTGCGTTCCACGATTGTAACTGTGGGAGCACTTCGCCCTTCGAATTCATATGAGACCCATGACGTAAGACGCCTAACTCTGCATCATTCCCATCATTTCGCATCTCGATTCACTGACCTGACAGCGTCAACGCTGGAGTCGCCGTTGATGCAGATAAGATAGCGAAAACAGCGCGATGAAGTCCGAAGTGCTGTTGGACGAGATGACGGCGTTCAAACGTTCACGTCTCGCATCGTCAATGATCCTTCCAGATCTCAATTCTCCACCTGCACCCTATCGAGAACATACGGAGCCCGAGCCGACTGTCTATGCGGTTAACTGATGACTGGAAGAAGGCGACCATATCCGATGTTACGTGTGTTGAAAATATTTATCTTCCCTGCTTCTTGCACGATGCGCCTTTGTTTTTCCTTAAAATCCATCGTGTTAGTGTCGAGGCCGTACTACTCGTGAAGTGGTTTACGACGTGTCGAGACTCGATGGCGCATTTCTCTGGAACACCTTCATCTCTCCCTCAAGACTATACGCATGGCCACTTTGCTGGCGAGCACGATATTCGTCGTCATCTTGACGAGGGAGATGAGGTTCTGCCCAATCTCGAAGACGAACAGCTGTCATCCAGTGACTCTGTTTCGTCTATGACGAAAGACCTCGTCATTTCTTCTACTGTGAACTCTGTCGAGTTTGATTCCGCAGATTCCTACTTGCCCTCGGAAACGACACCTTTGCTCAGTCCTCCCGTACCGCGCATCGTGAAAAATGTTGACTTCACCTCTTGCGGGAGCATCAAACCTGTGTCGATGTTTTGGGAAGAAGTTGTAACACTATTCAAGTACACTCTTCCTGTGTTTTGGTTCGTACTGTTGTCTGCTCAGCGTCAATTTTTACTCAAACCAAGTCCCTGCAGCACGCACATCTTTGAACACAGTATCATCATCACCTCAGTGATATCCATTGGGCATATCTCCACCACTGCTCTCGCTGCTGCTACGATAGGCTTCATGACCGCCAACGTTACTGGTCTCAGTGTCATCCAAGGCATGTCCAGCGCCTTGGACACTGTTCTGCCGAGCGCATGGACCTCTCAACCACAGCTGGTTGGACTATGGACCCAGCGTATGAGTATGTGTGGATAGTTTTAACTGAACCAGACCTCTTTGCTTACCACACACAGCTGTACTTCAACTTCTTGTTTTGATTGTGAGTATTCACTTTGTCAGCCAGATATGTCGCAGTACTGGATCGCTTTTAGCCAATCTCCGCCATCTGGCTTAATGGCGAGAACCTACTCCTACTTCTGAGGCAAGACCCAGAGGTTGCAAAATTTGCGGGCATCTATTTGAAGTGGGCGTTGTTTTGCCTGCCTGCCTATTCCTTCAATTGTATTTCTAGGTAAAATCTACGTCTTTTGATCCAAAGTTTTTCTATGTTAACGACGGTGTTTAGACGGTACTTCCAGTCCCAAGGTGCAGTGAAGCTCACTGGTCATACGAGTACGCTAACCCCTGTTTAAAGGCTTGTTCACTGTGCCCGCACGCATCATAATCTTTGTCGCTCCTATAAACATCCTGTTGAATTATCTCTTTGGTAGGTGACTTATCAGCTGCCTATTGTGCAGTAAACCTTTATGTGGACTTTCAGTTTGGGGACCCGATCCTGTCCGCCTTGGTTTCATTGGGGCTCCAATCGCGACTTCGATCTCATATAATCTTATATCCATCGCGTCAATCATCTATGGTCTCTTCTTCGTGGAAAAGACAGCTTGGCATCCCATCTCGACCCGGTGCTTCACTTCCCTGGGTCTATTGGCGAAGCTGAGCGTGGGTAGTGTTGGTGCGCACCTACAATACTTCTTGTTACTTGGTGTACTCAGCTCTGGTTGCAGGTCAAGTCGCATCCGAGTGGTGGTCCTGGGAGCTTGTTGCTCGTATGTAACCTTATATATCGTAGTAAACGGACTCACAGGAAGCACCCACAGTCGCCGCCAGCTTGTAAGTGCTCGGACAAGAGAGAACGCCCATGATTGAATTGTATCTCCAGCCTTGGACCCACAAATCTGGCGACGCAATCCGTTCTGCTCTCCACAAGCTCTTGTATTTACCAAGCGTCCTACTCTCTGGGAATTGCAACCTCCGTTCGGTTAGTGACCCCATACTTTTTCGTGACTCAGACCCCCCAGTCTTACGGATTTCCGAAGTATTGGCAACCTCCTCGGGGAGAAGAATGCGAAACGTGCCGGAGTGACCGCGAATGCTGCCTTGTTGCTTTCAGTAGCTCTCGGGCTGTTCTTGAGGTCTGCAGGAGATTCGATAATCGGCTTTCTGCGTCTGACCTCTGTTTGAAAGCGGTTTACTCCTAACTTTCCGGAAAACATGGGGATATATGTTTAACAGTGACCCAGGTATACCGTCCATGGCTCTTTCCAGTGGGAGTCAGGCGACGCTCATGCAAAATTTACTCGTGTAGAAGTTGTGCCCCTTGTGGCTGCCCTCTTGCCCTTGCTTGCGCTCATTCAGGTGTGCGACGACAGTGTTGCTGTCATCGCAGGGATACTGCGAGCACGAGGCAAGCAAGTACGTATTACACTGTATCTCCCGCTCCACTACTCACGGTCAGAGTGTAGACTTTGGGTGCATTGGTCAATATTAGGTAAGCCAGAGAAGACACTTGCATGCCTTGTGCCAAACAATCGACCGATTATGATTCTCAATAGCGCATACTATTGCCTTGGCTTCCCCATCGGCCTTTGGTTAACCTTCAAGCAAGACTTCGGGCTCTCCGGCCTGTGGTGGGGTCTCAACATCGCGATGACGTGGACAGCGTCAATAGGTCTCTATCTGTGCATGTCGACGGACTGGCAGAGAGAGGTGGATAAAGCTACGGCCCGCCTGGAGGTCGATTTGAATGCCAATCAACGCCAATGGGCGGATGAAGAGAATGCTCACTAACATGAGATGGAGGATGACAGTGATGACACTTCATGACCGAAACAAGGATATTACTTCCTGATGACATTGACTCGAGTCTTTTACCAAATCCTTCATATATAGAACTTGTATGCCAGTGATAGAACATTCACTAACTTGGACTCAGATTGTCATGGCATGCCCGATGTTGTGGCGCGAAGCTGACATCGTATCAGGGCTTGATCAGGGAAGATAACTGCAAGAGAATCAGATTTGGCCCAATGGTACAGTAATCCTGCAAAATTCGAGTAGCCCTGAAGCTATAAGAACAGCATTCAACGTTACTCGACCCCCGAAATTGCGACCCACGCATGTTTACGTCCAAGCGGTAGAAGACCCTCGAAGTTGACAAGGCAAATTATTTGCAGGGTGCAGTCAAATGTGCCATTCCACACCTCAAATTCCACCACTTTTTTGTGGAACGAAAAGGGACGACATCTATCTAGTCGGCCAGACTCCGATGGTCGGTGCGAGAATACACGAAATGTTCTGAGGGCTCTCCCATCAGTTGCCCCTCAGCGCGCCAGCATACGTTGCGAAATGTGGCTGAGCCTGTCCTGCTTTTAGATACAACCCGTCAATTGTATGGTACAACCATGTGCATGAGGGATGCCAGCACAACTCAAAGATAAGATCAAGTGTTGAATACTAGTACTGAATATGAATTTACTGACAAGCGGCTCCCCGCGTACGTCCACATGCACACACCCTATCGTTATATGGTACCGTAGTACCAGGAATCTCGAATTATCAAATAGCCAGGTCATGGACAGCGAAAGCTTCCGCGAAACGTTCACACCCCTTGAATTAATAGCATTAAATGGTATTGTGCCAGATGGGACGACTAACGAACTCCTGTCAGGTGAGCGATTTTCTGATGCGGCTATTACTGTAACTACTCACTCGAGGTCCGCTGCCGTTGTATGTGGCAGGCTATGCTTCTAGTCGCCTCGCGTTCGGTAGCTGGCCCACCCCAGTGACATGGCACCTCTCACCTCTCATGTCTATATACAGGTCTCTTGTTGCCCGAGCCCTGATTCCGTGTCGAGCAAAAGTCTATCCGAGCGTTGTTGTGAACGTTGTATGTCGTAAAGGTCTCGCAACCGCAAGTGACCTAGGCAACAGTGGACCATCACGATGTTCGAATGGGACCTGAACCGAGTGGAGTTAAGTCGCTAGGGTGAATGTCTAGACTCCCCCCCACTACATCGCCGCTACGTGGCGTCAGCTCCGGGTTGCGATGATGACGAGGCTTCGAATTCAAATCGGCGGGCGACCCGGGAATTCGAATTATGCCTGAGTTAACCAGCTCACAAGCTTGTCACCGACTGACACATGATCCAGATGATCTCTGTGTATAGGTTCTTTTCATACAAATCGAGGAATTCCATTCCAGTATCATTTCATCTAAGAGATCTAGGCATAATATACAGTAATGTAGGGTATAATGCAAATTACATGTGTTTTGCGATACAGTCGGTGTCTATCGAGCTATGTCTACGTGTGATGGGGGAGAAAGTAATATGCGCGCAGCACAATGTGTTTTACAGCTTAGATATCACTGGTTGCATTTTATTGAGATAAGCTGACGCGACAACGCTGCCAGTTTGCTTGTTGATGACCTGAATATGTAGGCATAAGCATTCCGGCATTTCCGTTTTCTCTTGAGTCACACTTACTTCACATCGAGCGCTCATGACACGGCTGCCCATTGCGATTGATGTGCTGATAATTTGAAGACATGCTCCGCTGGCAGCGAATATTAGTTCGATCGATTCTATCCTGCGCGAAGATAACTCACGGAGGGGCTGGCGAGTGAAATAGGACGTTCATGGCTTGAGTAACACCGACACCGTTGACATTCTGGATCAGGCCCAGGGCAATAAGTGGTGTACTGCAGCAGTTGTCAATCAAGAATGCGATGCATCCACCATGCAGCATCCCTGCGCCATTAAGCATGCCTAGGGATGTGGTGGTCAGACGATGCCCCTGGTGAGTCACATATGAATGGTTACTTTTGGTTACGTCCACCTCAGCGACCGTAATGGCCTCCATTCGGTGTTTTTCTTTGCTCTGGTAGGCGCTGATGTCAACGAACTTGACAGCTTTGGCGACGGAGTGACCGAAGCACTGTTCGTCACCAGCACCGTATACAATGAACGTGTTGTAGATGAGCTGTTTGACGCGGGGCGACACATTGCCCGGTATTTGTGATGCGTCTCCGCAGTTGGACAAGGATGCTGGGTCAACCCAAGCTTTTCGTGGTGAAGGGAACGATTTTGAACTGCGATCGTAGATCACATTCTCTGAAGATGATGACGACGACGAGGGAGAGTAGGATTCATAAGCGGGAGAGGCAGCACTCGCGTAGACAGGAGATGTCCTTGAAGGCATGACGATTGACGATCAGACTCTGGCGAGGGGGATATGTGTGGGGATACCTAGACCGTAGTACCCGATATTTATCCAAAACCGCATGATGAATTAATGAAATGAAATAACATGAACCGCTTGGCTAAAATTAAGGTGAGTTCTCGTGAGTAGTATGTTTGGTTGGAGGCAGGTTCCGGTAGCTCGATGCGGAAGTAGGGAAGTACTGTTAGCCCTTGTGTTTAGCCTTTACCATAATTGAATATTTGTTGAATATTTGAATGTTCTCCAAGTACGGAAATAAGTCCGGGTCCACGTGGATTGGGCTGGAATCAAACGGACGTCAACGAGAGCAACGAGTGCGACTGGCGGATCTGTACCAGAACGCCGCCTGCTAAAGGAGTTTTGTACGTATACTACTCTTCCGACGTCGTCCTGGCTGGCCAAATTGAGATAGTACGACAGCGCTCTGTAGATGAGCCGCCAACACGCAGGTGAGAACCCGAGGTGCACCTGTGAGATACGATTCTGTGTGTCAACCTAAATCCCACCGAACGACTTGAATGAAGACATATGGCCTGGCTATCAGCGAGATTCCTGAATTTGTATTTGGGGTATTTTGCCGAGATGTTCCCAAGGTGGCCATGTCGCGAAAGGGAAGAAGAGATGGGCCTCATGCATCATGGAAAACCGGCGGAATAGTTGGGGCGGCAGATTTTTGTGAACCACTGGCAGCTGCAGCAGGATCTGTCTGAAAGAAGTTGAGGTAATTTCCCAAGGTAATCGTGTTATTGACCAAGTTATCTCACGTTTGTTGTCGGCGATGCTGCCATTCATCCTTGTAGGGCAAAAATCAGCAACGACAAAGGCACACAACAACTAGTAAACCCTATATTGCACAGGGCGAATGACCATGAACCTCGCTTGGATGAGGTGGCCTAAAATACTTTTAGCAGGTTGCGAGCGAGGTATACTCACTCGGCAGTTGAGCTAAGCACGGCATCCCCGACAGTGTTCTTCCAGACGCGGAAGAATAATAGACGCTGTCTCCAAAGAGATGGGACGGAACTACTTAGTGTGCAACGAGGTCATTGTAACCAGTGATCAAACTGCACCCACGGGCCATGTTTAGCTAATTAGGTATATACGCATGGACTGGGAAAGTAGCAGAGCGACACAACATTCGGTTACGTTCTCCTCGGAGAGCAACAAAGCACGCCTGATGGAAAGCTTTGAGAGAAGCCTATGATAGTATGATAGTATATTCGCTTGATAAAAAAAAGCGTAAACCAGCCACGGCGAACTCACGCGGGATCGACACGGGACCTATATTGCCACTGCATGCACAGAAACGCGTAGTCGACAGCAGCGTACAGAACACTTCGTACTTGTTTCAAAAAAAACCATTATTCTGTCTACAAGAGTTCAGCAAGCTGATCCGGTCCAGTTTGCGTGTAGTTACTACCGTGATGCACCTGTGCATGTAAGCAGTGGCAGATGAGTCAATATCGTAAGTTCACTCGCGGCTGCTAGGGGTTGTCAAATCATACAACATTCGCTAGACCGTGGGCGTCGCACGCAAGGATCCGAGGAGTATTCTCGAAAGTGTCCATTCAATGAACAAGCATAGGACGGCATCGCATCGCCTTAAGCTTGTAGAAGGTGCGTGCCTACCCACAAGTGCAAGCAGTATCTGCGCCCCAGATGTTAGTCGTTTTAAAAATTTTATAGCCCAGGATCTGGAAGAAATGACTATGATACCTTCCAACCGTGCTGTAAACACGGTTACGACGGGGTACGTTTGGCCAGCCTGCGAGGAACAGCGGGAAGCCTTTGGCAAACGGATGCGGTACAACTCGGATCTACTTGAATGTACTACTGAACGTTCTCACACAAGTGATCATGACCTCATTCGTACTCCCCGGATATTCTAACAAACCATACATCAGAAAGGTCTACTGTACATCTCGCCACCCAACATCAGCACTGTCAAGGAGTCTAATCTCAGCCTTCTTGTCCGAAAGCTTGCGAAAGGTACCGTGAGTTTAGTGCGCATCCACACCAGAAAAGAGGTGCTCGAATTTCGCCGCACACGACCACTTGAGTTTTGTGATTTGGTGATGTTTGGCACTTGCTAACGGGTTATCATTATTCGAGTTGCTGTGACTGTAATCTAACCAAATAAATGATCAAATAATCCATCCCATTCCTCGACGCGCGTCCCCTAACGCGTACGCTCGCAAAACCCTTCATTTGCCACTTCACAAGTAACCACCACAACATGGAGACTTCCTTTGCATTGACCGGGAAAGGGTATGTGATTGTCGCAGCAGACACTACTGCTGCACGATCTATCGTCAAAATGAAGGTCGATGAAGACAAAATCAAAGAACTGAGCTCTCACTTACTTATGTCTTACTCTGGGGAACCGGGTCTGTCGCATTTAACATTCGTCTCGGATTGAACACCTTACCACCATTTCTATCAGGTGATACTGTTCAATTTGCGGAATACGTCGAACGTAATATCCGCCTGTACCAAATTCGTAATCTTTATCCCCTTCGTCCTGCTGCTGCCGCTTCGTGGATACGTCGTTCGCTTGCGGAGTCCCTCAGGTCGCGTCATCCGTACTCCGTCAATTTGCTGGTCGGCGGATATGACCTTGCAGACCACAAACCGAATTTGTACTGGATAGATTACTTGGGAACAGTAGTGGATGTGCCGTTTGCTGCCCATGGGTATGGGAGCTACTTTGCTCTGAGTTTGTTGGATAGGTACGAACCCTTTTTGAGCTACCTTACGTTTCGCGAGTTCCTCGACCAAGGAGCGAAGAATTGACGTGTTGATAAATCTTCCTATCTAGATACCACAACCCGGAAGCGTCACTCGAAGAAGGCTTGGCCACTCTCAAGCGTTGCATCGAGGAAGTCGCGAAGCGCGTGGTAGTCAGTCCAGAAAAGTACAAGGTCAAAGTAGTCGACAAAGATGGCATTCGGGAGGTTGAACTCTGAAGTTGTTCTTCTATTACCCATGTATCTCATTAACCCAACTCGATCCACGCTGCACCATTAGTATTCAGAACTAATCCAAGATGTGGGACCCTTCAACGCGATCGCCACCCATGATCCTCTCAGTTTTCTTCTCGCAAGTGACAACCCTTTTAATACGTGCGACAACAGCGTCCTGCTCGGCCGTGTCGCACAACGTCCTGGCGGCTTTCTCCACATCCGACCTCCGCAACCTTGGGCCCCAGATGCTCTCTGAATATGCATCCACGAGCCGAACCTGCCCCATCTTCATCATTCTTCCCTGACAAAACATTCCTGCAACCGACTGCGGATGCAAAAAGGTTGCCTGACCGATATAGAGCGTGCGCAGGCTGGGAAGATCCTCTATCAAAGGGGGAAATGTGCCCTGAGGGTCGGACCCTGTCCGAAAGCTGATATTGGTCACTTTTATTTCCCTGAGCTCGCTCCAGGATGTGAACTGCTTGAAGAGGGTAGAAGCTACAGGAGCGATAATCTTCCGTGTTCCGATTGGAGCCAATTTCAGCATGAGTTGTATCTGGAGGATGAGGTGACTCATCTACTTACGGCGGTAGAGAAGTGATGGTCAGGATCCGGCCCTGTCCACTCAAATGTATCTGGGCTTTCACAAGCATGTGTCAATATGGGCCCCCGGTTCGGGCTTATCTCTTGAGCAGAGATCCTGCATCTCACCTGACCGCGCGTAGGCCGTCTGCAAGGAGCTCTATTGCCTTGTTCCCAGTAGTGTACGAGTGCATTCGTAAACTCAGCCGCTTCAGCCGTGGGTCCTCAATAGCGTCTGGTATGCGTGCTTTCATGGCGAGCCATTCACATTTTTTCAAGGTCTGATAGAGGCATAGGAAGACGTCGCGATCTTGCTTCCCTGTGAGATCCACTGTCACAGAACGTGGTACGATGTGTGGCTTTGTAGGTGCTCTCGATATCGCGAACAGGTGTAGTTGCTCCGGCGTTGTGAATCTAAGGTGGGTATAGAGACATTCTGTCCCCATGTGGTGAAACAACTGGCAAACTCGGAGAACGTTGCTCGGAACAGCGGCATTATCGAGGGCTGCCTGGAAAATAATGCCCAATATTTCGCTGGGTAGGTCAATGAACAACATGGACTCGTGATAACTTAACACGCGCGGAGTACAGAACAGTCGGTAAACCGGATGTAGTTTGCTTTTCGTGAGAGACTCGAGTTGAACACATGCAGCGCCAGCACTCCTGACTTAACTTAAGGGAAAGTTGGCTGATCCTTGAAGCTTGACGGCCTGGAAAACAAAACGTTTCGGTGTATTCAAAATGAGAATATCGGAGTGGATAGTTGGTGTGCATGGAAATCAGTGAGCAACACGTGGTGGATATGTAGTATCACGGGGTCGCCAAGACTAAAGTCTAACTTCCTGCAGCTGGCATTAATATTGATGGGTCCAATCATACACATGCAACGTCAATGGAATCATTGGGTTGAATGTTGATGCGAGAGACTCGCGTTGATGTCTGAAAGGAATTTGTTAATTAACCATATACATGTTGAATTGGTTGGTTACGAGTACATTTCCCTTTACTGACACGCACCATGCGGCACCACTAGTCGCGAAGATGGTTGATTACTTGCTGACTGCCCGAAAAAAAACTGTCATGCCTGATCGTACTGGTTGAAACAGAAAGGAAGTCGTAATCCCCCCTCATAGGTTTGGAGACTCCTCCGGACGCCGACACTGCTTTTTGGGTGGGTGCTCTTGTTGCATCCGAAGGTACCCAGGAAATTATAAGTTTGACAGAGGGGTACGGCCTTGGCGTCCAAGCCAGGTTCGCGTGATCATGTCAACATCAGTGCACTGTGTGAGTGAGGCGTTGCTCACAGTCCTCGCACGTGCTAGCTTCTAGACCTGCTTGTGTATAGACTCACTCACCTGGCTACGCACGCAGCGATATTAGTTAGTTTCTACGAGCACTACGTGCCTCACATTCCACACAGTAAATGACTCCTATGAAGTCCGGCCGACCAAGGTTACCAATACCGATACCTGAGTTCTCCTGTTCCCTTGTGTTAACAAGGTGAGACCTCGGAGCACTGGGTTAAGTGCGACATGACAACTGAGTGTCCTCGATATGCAGCAGGTAGCCGAAATACGTTCAAGAAGCGAGTATCTAATCACTGTCTACCTCAACCTGTCATGATCGTGAGGGGCGTGTTGAGATTCTGAGATACGTCACTCACAGTTGCTAATTTCCCCCGGGCCCGCGACGCAGCTGCTCTAGTTGAGGTCCGGACGGAAGGCCCGAAAGTCAACGTTGACTGCTGCGTTGAACTTTTCGCCCGTGAAGTTGCTGCCTTCTTCGCTGGTGCTTTCTTGGCAGTGGTGGATTGGCTGACAAAGGAAGGTGAAATGATAACTTGCAGGGAATAAGCCGGAATGATTACCTCAGTACCGCCGCCCGGTTCGTCCTCTTGGTCGGCGGCGGGGCTGGCTCTTCTTCATCGTCATCGTCATCGTCATCAAGTTCTATGACTTCTTCCGATTCGCTCGCGACAACCTTCTTCCCTCTTCCTTTCTCTGGGGCCTTCCTGGCAGGAGCTTTGGCAGTGGCCGTTTTCTTCGGAGCCGCTGCCTCTTCTTGGGCGGTGGAGGTGCGTTGTCCTCTTCGAAGTCTGAGCCACCTGCGTCTACGTCCATCATCATCGAGTCAGCGGAAGCTCCACCATCAGACTCGTCTGCTCGAGCTTTTCCCTTGCCCTGATTCCGCAGCGGAGGATTCCATCAGTGGGGGAAGTAGAAGAAGCATGTAGGCAGACCTTGGCTTTAGATGTTTTCCCAGCCTTGGTCTGTTGCAAATACTCTTGATCATGCTTTTCTCTAATCTTACTTACCTACGAACACCCTGAGTAATTTGGGAATCCATCGCATGGAAATGGACATACCACATCGTCAAGGTCATCCTCACCCACCTCTCCGTTGGCTTGGACTCCCTTCATGAGGGCTCTCAGAGCAGACGATACATGGCTAAAGGAATTTACAGACATTGAACAAAGCTTCCACGAAAAGTAAGAATAACCCACGTTTGAATGGCATGCGAATCATCCTTCTCGACAAACATCTGTATCGCATCCGACATTCCAGCCTCGCCGAGAAGCTGCAGCTCTTGTGCTGCCAAATATTCCTTGACAAGAGTATGAACCCGGATTTTTGCTAGCTTTTCGGATAAGGTGAGATCTGGATCATCGATACTAAGATCAGGCTGGTCGATTGCGACTTTGGCTGTCCGCGATGATTTCTTGGCTCGGTGGAAGACGAGGAGGTCGCGTGGGTTAGCGATGCGGCCTTGGAATTCTTGGCCGAAACGGATGGGATTTGACATTTCGCTGACGCCTGTCGTGTCGACCTGGAGAAATAGGCATTGTCAAGATTGTAAGAAATCATGATTTTTGCCCACCTTTAATCGGACAAGTGGAAGCATGCGGGGTAGCTCCTCCTCTCCCTCTTCAACGGCTTTTGTGTTCCGGTCGTCCCATAGCTGATTTGCTTGGTCAATAAGAGCGTTGACCTGCGCAATCCCTGTCAGTCTGGCGACGGCGATCAGCGAGAATGAAAATTTGCAAACCCGAGATTTCAAGAACTTGGAGACAGCGATTTGGTCGCTGACATCGAATCCCTCTTCCTCAGCAGCCTCGCTGAGGATGACTTCCTCGAGCACAAATGGTCGGACCGTTCGCAGAGGTATGGGTTTCAGCTCGAATTCTTTCCCTTGAATTTGGAGCAAAGCAACGTGTCTGCCAAGAGAAACGGTGTCAAACTCGAGAGCCACAAACACATGATACATCAGAATCTACTCACTTCTCAATCGACTCTCCGTCGGCAAGGGAAGTTGCCACGGAAGATCCGGGTTGGGTGATGTGGTATGGCTTCCCAGTAACAGGCTCTGGTACAATCCTACAATCGTGCTCATGACCCCAAACCACAAGGTCCACGCTGTCATCGAACATGCCTTCAGGAACTGACTCCTGTGGGCCATGTCGCACACTACCGGAGGAAAAAAAAACAAGGTTGATGAGAATATTGCGGAATAAAGTTTGATATGAGCACTCATCGTACCGATTTTGGTGAAGGAGTAGGATATTGAACCATTCGTCCTTGTTTCGGGGCATATACATCCGGATCCGGTTACTTCGAAGTTCGAAGTGCATGCGTTGATCTTTCACATTTCCGACACCATATAACCCAAGCAACGTGCTACCTTTTCGGAGGAGAACGGGTTTGATTGCGATGCCTGTATTTTGGGCGTCTGCACTTGAGAGTGGCAAATCGAATTTCCCCATATAATTCAGGAGACCGGAAACAGAGAGAACGTCCAGAGCACAAAGGGCTCCTTGCTAGCAGATCTTTTGCATTAACAAAGTGGAAAACGAAGAAAGGTGAGATTTACCGGGCCAGCGCCTTGAGGGTCATCATGATTGCCGTGGATCGAGAAAACAGGTATGCCAACGTTTAAATTGGGGTCCTCGTAGTTGATTGCTGGAAAGCTAGTCATTCGTTCAGTGCACGTCCCTCAAGAACACAGTTAACATCCTCACTTGTAGCCCTCCGCTTTCCCCTCCTCCGGATCACTTAGTAGTTCGACCTGAATTGGTTTGTTGCTCATTGTGTATTCACGCAAGAGAGCGATGACTTGGTAAAGACAATCTCTCGATGGTCTATTCTCATGGAACAGATCTCCAGCTGAGAAGAATGAAGTCAACCTGGGACAGCTTTCTCAGTATGTGCGCGGCAAGCAGATGATAGGGGTGTTTCTCGCGCGAGGAACGACGAAGAATGCAACTGAGGCAATAAGTCTTCGGCGTGCGGTCACACGTGCAGCGATTTCTCGGAAGTGAGAGCAGAAAAAGTGAATGCCACAACTGAGGTTCAACTCACGTCATGCTTAACAGCAAGCTGCAAGATTTCCTTGAAGGTGTTGATGGAATCTTGTCCTCGGATGGGATCTCGTTCTAGGTAGCCGATGTGGTTGTCTGTCGCTAGCAGTATCCTGATCGTGTTATCCGGTTCTAAAGCACATTCAGGCTTTTGGAGTTACGCTCGGAGAGGTGAAGTCGAAGAACTCACCAGCATTCCGAATCGTTGGTGGTGGAGGCACGGAATCCCGACCATGGTCTGACATTTTTTCTGTGTCCAAAGACTACTAGTAGATAACGCTCTGCCAAAAAGTCAGCCGCCATAAACACGGTCAGCACAGGATTTGGGGATTACTCGAAGGAAAGCAAGCTACCACTGGCAGGTCGACGTGTGGCGTTGTGGCACTGATACTAGTGGCTCTAATAAGTAAGAAACGCGACGCGACTAGGACGACCACGTGAGTGTTCCCAGGTTACCACAAAGAAGTAATAGCGCAGTTCGCCATCACAGAAGCTCCAACTGCTGCTAAGTTAGTTCGAGGGCCGTGGCATTATGGCATATTAGCAGTGCCGTGTACATGGCACTACTGCGACTTTTTTCCACCAGCGCTCTTCGTCCTCTAATTTCACTCGTTCACGTTTTCTCCTTTGGATGAACCTCACGAGCGACACTGAATCATATCTCCATACTGGTTATATACGTATACCACCCCTCCCATAATAAGCCAACTTTCGACCCCCTCGCCCGAGCCGACTTTCAACACTCTCAAGGCTCCTGGAATCCCCGCTGTCTGCACCATCCAGCAATGTCTTCACAAAGCGATGTCCGCGCGAATAGTCACCTCCAGGTGGTAAGTTCTGCAATATACTGTAGTACTGGTCTGGTCGCGTACTGAATCACGCCCAGACGGGATCCGTGCTGTTCTATCTGGTAGCTGCATTAGCGGTACGTCCAAGACCTACTCCACTTTCTAAAGCAGAGCCTCATTTCGTGTGATGCTAGATGGTTATCGCGTACGCCAATTTCTGACACTCGTGATGACCCTTGACCTTGACTCGGAAGATCATAGAAATAAATGGGTGCTACAAACGACCTCAGCGCCGCTGTTCTTTCTCTTGGCTCAGCTCGTTATTGCTGTCATCCTTTTCCTTGCCTCACACGCAGTAGGGCTAATACAGGTCCCTCTGCACATTGATGGACCACTCCTCAAGATGCTCGCCCCCATGATTGCCTTGAATGTCGTCGGTTTGAGGTAGGACCTTCGTGCTACTCTACCTACGTGCATCCTCATACATTCTCGTCGTCCTGCAGTTTCAGCAACTACACTCTCAAATACGTCGACGCTTCGTTTTACCAAGTCGCGAGGGGGCTCGTGCTCCCCTTCACCGTTGCAACTTCATACGTTTTCCTCAGCTCACGGCCCTCCCTCCTCATCCTCTTCTCATGTTCAATAGTTACCCTCGGCTTCTTCGTCGGCGTTTTCCTGGACAGGATATCGGTTCCACTGCTTGGAGTTGGATTCGGTATTTCCAGCTCCGCAGTCACCGCGATACACTCGGTCGTCATCAAGAAGAGCTTTGATGATATCAAAATCAGTGCATTAGACCTTTCCTGGTACACTAACCTGCTTAGCGCAGTCGTCTTGATACCCCTGGTCGTTCTCGCAGGAGAGATACCTGACATCATGGACCTGTTCTTTGGGCCGGGTGTCATTATTCCTGCTCCTGGCGAGCTTTCGCCGCTGAGCACGTTTGTTTTGGGTCCCTCCTTACTGTAAGCATTCTGACAACCTGCGCGCTTCAAGCTTTCGTTACCGCTCACTTTACTTGTGAAGGGTGTTATCGGCTTCTTGCTGAGCGTTGCTAGCCTGCTTTCCATCCAAGTGACATCTCCTATCTCCCACATGATCTCCGCCGCTGTTCGCAGCGTCGCAGGATCTTTGCTTGCCATGTGGTTATTCGGCGATGTGATCTCTAAGCAAGTTTTTTTTCTCTTACTTGTGCACAAGCGACATCCCTGATTGACCTATTTGAACTTAGTGGGCGCGGCTGTTCAATAGCAATCATCCTTGCTGGTTCTATCTACTACACTTGGGTGAAGCACATGGAGTCGCAGGTACCCAACTCAGGCGAGAACGGGAATAAGTACGAGAGAGTACCACTGGAGGATGTCGAGGCTGGGCATGTTACATCCGAGACGGAGACGCTGGAGTAGATTGTTGATACCTGGGACTGGACTATGCAAGACTTGGATATTCCACCTAATTATACCCGACTTTTTTTCGTAATATCGTACAGTCTTAGAGTCTTAGAGAAGTGTTAGGATATAGCCTCGTTATACTTTGTGCCGAGCAGAACGCAGGACTATTGCAAAATATTTATTATAAGAATCGTCTGAGTAGTGACTTCGAGTGAGCTGTGGAATGGGATGGAACTCGGCAAACGCTTGCGCGAATGTGGAAGGAGCTTGGCGTCTAGCCATTTCATCATCAACCCATGGCATCGATGCCTACAATCCGCGTCTCAAGCACCATATATTATCCCATAAATACCGTTTGATATCAATATTGGCCATTAGTCTCTAGCATTTTCTTGTGGCCTTGAAAACAACCCTTACTCTCTGTGTATCGTGACAATGTTTGGGTGCTGCGTAGCTGGACGACTCCTTCAAACCAATCTACAGCAGGTAGACGATACGCACGCCCTTTTTGAGATCCCCGCCGCAGAAAAGGTCAACCATGTTTGCGTCTTTCTATTGGGGACAGGTGAGTCTACTTACCAAAAGAGTTTCCCCTGTCACAGCTTTGATAACCCTTGTTGACCTACTCACAAAGTGGTCTTCCCGGAAGGCTATGGTGCTACAGTGCATTTCCTCTGGCCAGGAAAGGGCTCACAAGTACTAGGGATGTACGTCCATTCACAGAACTTGGCGAGTATTCCACATTGACCTGGCTATCACGTCCTGGGTATAGGCTCTCCAACGAAAAGCCATCCGCTATCTTCCGTCTCCGCTCCATATTCTCCGCCTCCAATCCTGCCTCCGGAATGAGCACTCCATCTGCTTTCACCTCCGCCGCGTCCATCACCACCGGCCAAGTCACTGCCATCCTCGGTTTTGCAGTCGAACCCCTTGAAGCGGTCGCAGCTCAAATGGCGGCACTTCCCACAGTATCTATCAACTCCACACTCGGCTCCAATGCGATGAGCATAACCCCCTCGTCGCTTGCGAAACCAGTCGATCCGAGTGCACTGGCGGAGAAGATCGCGAAACATCTATTCAATTATGTCTCTGGGTTTGTTCCATCAGGTGGGGTAGGCCCGGATAGTATGGTACCCATGGGCGTCATTGCGAGATGGTATGAGAGCTTCGTGAACAAATTAAGAGTTGGAGGGACGGCGTTTTTGGAGAGGGGAGAATAGGATCCTAGTTTGGTGTTCTGATGTCCACTAACAAATGGTTTGCAAGACTGACGCTTCTTCTTTCTGTCATTCGATATGAAACTTGGTACGAGGTCGTCAATGATCATTAATCATTCCAGACTCCCGCCGGCGTACCTGAGCGGTTTATGGATCCGCTCATACGCCCACCTGTGCATGTGTAACTTATGACCATTACACGACAGCAGATTCGTGGGGATATTCCGTTCGGCACTGGAGTTCCATTTATGCCCCCATACTCCATTTTACAAATAGGTGCTAGCACTTGACTTGCCCTTGCGGTGGTGGGTGTGCTGGTGATTGTTCGTGCACATGCTCGATTATCTTTGTTAAGTACGTGCTTGGATGGGGTCCTGTCGCTGGAGGTTGATAATCCCTTCCAGACAACTAGCATGCGAACGGTGCACCCCTAGTTCTGCTGCTCAAAAGAGCTGCGTTTTATTGTTCTTACTTTCTTACTTACCGTGTACTAGTAAGATCTTTAGTGCCTGCTTACCGACACGGGCACCTAAGACCTCCGTTTTACGGAGATGGCTTGGATTTCTTGTTTGGCCTTTTCCTTAGGGTATAACTAGGAAGGTTGAATATTCGCAGCTGTTGTTGTAAGAGGGCTGGTGCCTGGGTTTCCTAGTGGTTTTCTATGACTCCGGATCGGATACTAGGGAGAACTTGGTAGGTTTGGACATGAGCTGGATGCTGAGGGTGTTCGCTGAATATGAAATATTCATTCCACTACTGTCTTGACTTGTGGACAAGAAAGATTATTGCAGCTGTTACATATTGTAAGAGGGCTGGGTTCCCTTATAGGGGCGTGAGATGACAATAACCCAGGATAACAAGCGTCATGTGAGGTCACTTGCCACATTCCGGCCTACTGAACACATACCGTGTGTGGCTCTCAGTCGCTTCCTGTCTGCGCTCGAGAACAGGCAGCACATTGGAGAGCATGATTCTTTCTTTCGCTATCAAACGTGTTCCGATTCAGCCAAGTTCATACACCTTGAGACATGCTGCCACAGCATTCCAGTCCTTCAAGCACCCCAGACGGTCGTACTCCTCAGGTTCCGAGTCCAACTTCGTGAGAATAGTCGATGTTGGGCCGCGCGATGGTCTACAAAACGAGCCACGTCCGATCTCCCCTCCCCTGATAGCAGAACTGATAGACCGACTCGCTGCAGCTGGGCTGCGAAGCATCGAGGCAGGCAGCTTCGTCAGCCCGAAGTGGGTACCGCAGGCGAGTCGAAGTCCCTCCACACGCACACAGCAGTCCTGACCGACCACGCCCTGCTCCAGATGTCCGGCACAGCGGAGGTCCTGGCGCTCATGAACCCAGCCCCGAAGACAGACTACGCCGTTCTGGTTCCAAACAAGAAGGGTCTCGACGAAGTGCTCCGCATCCTCGCTGCCTCCAAATCTCCAGACTCTGCTGCCAAGCCTCCCCCCCCTATCACGGAGGTCGCTATATTCACTGCTGCGACGGACGCATTTGCTCGTGCCAATACCAACGTATCCGTCTCTGAGTCCCTGGCCCGCCTTGTGCCCGTCGCCCGTGCTGCGCTCGATGCAAAGCTCAAGGTACGGGGGTACGTCTCTGTGATCATCACGTGTCCGTATTCCGGGCGGGTGGACCCGAGGAGAGTACGAGATGTCGCTCGGGAGCTGATCCAGATGGGCTGCTATGAAGTTAGCCTCGGGGACACGACAGGGACAGGCACGCCAGCGAGCGTTCGGGCAGTGCTGGAGGAGGCGTCCAAGGACACAGACGTCCGCCAACTCGCGGGACACGTAAGTTCCTCTGCCACCAAACCCCCCCCCACGGACAGACGCTCACCCGCCCCCCTCGCAGTTCCACGATACGAACGGTACCGCGCTCGCCAATATATTCGCGGCCCTTGAGCTCGGCTTGCGCGCGTTCGACGCGTCGGTGGGCGGGCTGGGCGGCTGCCCCTACTCCCCGGGGGCAACTGGCAATGTCGCGACAGAGGACGTCGTGTACGCACTCACTGGCGAGTCTCTCTATGGTGGCATCGGAGAGCCGTACTCTGGTCAGCACTCACTTTCGTCGTGCCCGATATGACCAAAAGTCCAGACTGACTCCTCTGAAAGGTCACTCAGATGTTCCCGATCTCAAACCGAAATGGGACATCGGCCCCATATCGTTCCCCTTGCTCGCGGAGACGGGAGCTTGGGTTTCTGAAATCCTGGGAAGGCAGACCACCAGCCGCGCGGGGCAAGCATATCTAGCTCGAAAACAGCGGGAACAGAAGTTGGCCGACAAGGCGCAGGCCAAGCTCTGAACGTCAACCATTGCTAGCCACAAGTTTGAGGGACAGAACCTTGGTGTGTACTTATACTTAGCGCATGTATGTCGTTGCTTGCGGGTCAGCCCTCCAGCTTTGCAGACGAGTGTCTCAGTCGTCGACTGGTGGAACCATCTGACACTGCATGTATGTTTGCGATTCTGTACGATAAGTCGTGACACAGCAATAAGATTGTGGGCCTAATCCTTCAGTAACGAGCATATCTAAGTATATTCGCCAGCTTCACAGAGGTACTAGTTTTGAACAGCGAAGGAGAAAGCGTCGAACGATAAGAAATGTACGACAGCAACGAACTAGGATGGTGGTGGAGGCATGAAAGTGATAGGTTGCGCAGGTATCGAATCCGCGATTGAAGTTGTCAGTAACAGGGCGATCCCAGATGAGTAGTAGATTACTGGTACATAAAATGAGGAAAGGAAAAGAAACTGTAAGTGTAAATTCCGCTGGTATATGTGCAATATGTACAATTCGGCAAAAGTTCGTGACGGGATGATAATGAAGGAAGCGCCGATCGCTAGGGGGTTTTGGATGGGAGATGCATAGATTTTAGGAGGGAACGACTGTGGGGGATCGAAGATCGATCTGCCGGGGTCGGGGTCCAGGATCAAAGAAAGTCGGGATGCCGTGGAGGGTGCACGTGCATTGCGTAGAAAATCGAAGGATTCCGCTGGAGGATGCGATAAGAGAAAGATGATGACAGAAGCATTACGTGTCACTTCAGTGCCAGTGCCAGCGCAGACGAGAGTAACAATAGGAACCACGACGTCCGAACGAGATCGACGAGTCCCTCGTCAAACCTCAGAGACCCTTCATCCACAAGGCTATTCTAGTTTACGCCCCAAAACGTGGATGGGAATCATGACTGTGTGATGGTAGCGAGACAGTACCGGCCCGCTCATCACCAGTCAGGGACACTGCTGGGAAACGACCCGTGCTGGGCTTCATCTTCCTAGAGACATAGAGGGTTAATTTGTTGAATCTCATATGTAAGCGGTTACTCGTACCAAACACATGCTGAGCCCCTCCACTGCAGCGGCTTGACTGTGCAGAATCCCATTATATCGTAGCCCAGCGCAATTGCAATGACCAGAAAAAAAAATGATGCTCCAAGACACCCCATTATCGCCGCACTTGGGAATCCTAGCTGCAGCATCACATGAACCTATACCCAGGCATGACAACCACCAACCACGCAACATCATTCTTCGCTACACACCCAGCTAACCCCTACCCGTTCATGTTCAACCACCATTTCTCGATCAGCATCCAACCACAGGACCTGCCTGCCCTACTGCGGAGTCACCGATGGCATCTCTCATCCTGCTCGCAGCCACATTACCCACGCTGAGGTTGGTCCGATAGACCATCCCCGTGCCGGTCCTAGGTTTCGGTTTGGGACTCTCTCCACGCGGACTTGGGAGTGACGACTGCGAAAGAGGACTCAAGGGCGTGGTGAGGACTGGGCTTGCACTAGACCCGCTTCGATGAAGGAATGATCAGCGTCTGGGTACCGCCTGGCGAGACCGGCATCACATGCGCACGACCTTGTCCGCCATTGGGCGCGCGGAGCTTCAGCTGATCATGCACGTTCCGATTGTAGGTTAGCACCTGACCGGGACGTGGGGGTTGTTCACCGGGCTGGAGGTGCTTCTCGGGGGACTGATTCGGCTGTACTTGGTCAGATGGGAGGTTGGGGAAAGTATTGGGGGACGGGGATGCAAGTGGGAGTGGGGGTGAATGGGGTACGAGCTTGAGTGGGCGAGGTAGGTATCCTTGACTAGTGACTGCATTGGACGACGACGGCGCTGACAAAGGTGTGAGGGGCCTGGGAATTGCCGAGAATGACGACTGACGGCCAGCGGACAGCGACGGTCGCGGGATACCCAAAGATGGTCTCGGTGTTCCGCCATTGAGGAGAAGGGCGGGGTGTCCCACCTGATATGGAATGTTTTGAGCTGGTACTGATGGAAGGCCTGGGGGTTCCCCCGATAGAAGGCCTTCCACCAATATTCGAGGGTCTTGGTGTGTCAGGAACGGGGGAAGGTCCCCTTGATGTGCTTCCACTGGGAGGTACACTGAGTACCGAGTTGGTGGACACAGAAGAGGCATTAGAGTATGTGCGCGGGCGCTGCAGCCCCTTGGCAGGTGACTTGAGGCTTAAACCAGAAGGATACTTGCCCTTCCCATTAGTGGGAGCTGGAAGAGGAGGGAGGGTCTTGTCTTTGTTGTACGCCGGGTGTTGCTTTGGAAAGTCTTCTGTGTTCTCGGGCGTGGCTGGGAAGGGAATACTGACGGAGGACGCGGTACTGCTTGGGGTGTGGGGGAGATCTCCAGCAGTGCCCCCATTCACACTCCCTAGGCTGGACCTCTCAAAGGCAGCACGTGTCGGAGTGACTCCATCGTCATGTTCAGGAATACAGAGCGCCAAGCTATTTCCGCTTCCATTCGCATAACCGAGGCTGTTCGTCTTGGAAGAAACCGAAGCACCATGCGAACTCGAACCGGAACCTGAACTGGCTCGAGCATGAAGACCTAGGACAGGGGTAGATGAGGTGGAGTAGGTACTGTATCTTCCTAGTGAACTTGACCCGGCACTATGGGTACTTCCCATCCGGGTCACGGGTTTGCTTCTCAGATTCGATCGAAGACTCCTCGACATAGCGCTGCCTCGGTGGGGATAACCGAACTCGTCAACTTCCCCTTCATCTTCATATTCATCAACCTCACGAAGGATACTGTGTGAGATTGAGCGGGAAAGGGGATGTGGGGAGAGTGACTGGGAATGTGAGCTCCGGTAAGAATTAATTGAGGAGGAAGATGCGCTTCGAGACAGTACAAGACTGGACAGACGTCGAGTAAGTGGGGACGGTGCGTCTTCGTCTTCACTGCAAAAAGAGTAGAGTCAGCCTCAGTCCCTACGTATCAATAGTGAAGAGAGGTGAGGGGAGTCAAAGAACAAAGAAGAAAACCTCAGCAACAATGATGAGTGCGTCATCGGCGCAGCTACTCCAACCCGATCATCGCAACACATGCAAGCGATGCAGAACTACAGCGGTTAACGGATGTTTTATCGCCCGCACATATATGAGGGTACCCGAATCAACGAGAACCTAAACTTAACTTTCCGCCTCCTCCCCAAATGGTCAAACTCCTCCAATGGTCAAACAACTGCCAGTCATCTAACAGTGCGAGATAGTTCTCCATCGTTTGCATGGCTGACCACGAAAGTTAGGCGGAAACCCCTGCCCTTGCATACCACTGCCCCCAGCAGACGACGTAAATCCCAGCGAGGGTCACCCCATCCACTACTTCAAAAAGTGGCGGGGTGGAGGTTTCGAAAAGCAGCAAGAAATGTTACCAACCTATCACTCCATCCCAAACCAGTCGTCAAACCAATTCCACCTCTCAATAATTTTCCATCCCGGTGTCTGACCCTCCTTTTCGGGGTGTCTCTCGCGTCCTTTAGGTGTTTCGACGAAGTGCTTGTCGTCGAGACTAATGAAGTGTTCGACGCGTTCGACAGGTAAGACGACAACGAAAAATCAGAAGCAATGCTGAGACGCGTGGGATCGACTGTTGAGTGGGGGAGTAGTTTTGAGTTCGGAGAAAGCATGCCGTCGCGCAGCATCAGATGGCTGGAAAACCCAAGACTTAGTGTGAACACAAGATCCACCAACTAGAAGCACTCACGGCAAGGGCGTATGCAGATCAATGCTCGAGTCCGACTCATTTGCATCGTCTGCATCTCCCGTTCCGCATATGGCCTCATCATCCCCGTTCGCACTGAATCCCGTGGTACTACTACCTGCCCTTCTAGCTAACATCGTTCTGCCCATACTTGGGCTTAATTTCGGCACCGGCGGAGCGTTTGATTCCTTTCTACTTCTCCCACTCTCTTTCCTGTCCCGCGTGAAGCTCGACGCACGAGAACGCGATGACGACGAGCGTTTCCGCGGTCGAGGAGTTGCCGATATCATCTGGGATATTTCCGGCGATGCGGAGCGAGTCCATGACTCCGGATTCTCGGCAGTAGGAAACACGTGGGTGGAGTATATAGAAGTCTTGCTCGGTTTGCGCGGCGTATGGGCATACGGAGGAGAATGTACGGTATCCGTAGGGCGTTGATGTTGAGAATGGGGGAGAGGCGGAAATGGTTGAGAAGCATGGTCGTCGGGCTCACCCTCATTATCGGATTTGAGCGCATTTAGATCGCTCATGTCGATACAGGCTATCGAGTCGTCGACATGCGTGGTGTCGTCTGGGGGAGGGATGAGCGGTGCGCTAACCTTGCGGGATACGCTGGGTCGGAGTATGTCTGGGATATCGCGTTGTGGGGGAAAACGACTTCTTTCCTCCACCGAGTTTGGAGAGGTGGGTACCGGAACTGGAGCTGGGGATGGGCGGGATTCTTCTTCCGCGGGCTCTTCCTGTATCACCTCACTATGCTCGCAAGCTGACGGACTCGCAAGGTTCCGCAGTGAAGACAAAGAACCTTTTCTGCCCCTCCCTCGTACCTGGTCATTGCTGTCGAGAGATGATCGCGGTAGCTGTTCTACGCGAGAGTGTGACCGTGATTGTGACTCAGCGAGTGAGATAGTGGGAGACGCAGAACGAACTGATTGAAGCGAACGGCGCGGAATTATAAGGGCTGGCGTTACGGGAGAGGCACCAGGGACAGGCGGGAGAGGAGAAGAGGGAGGTAACGAGGGGGGTAGGTTGATTGGAGCCGTCGCTGAAAAGTAAGCAGAGCCCGTAAGAGGAGAACTTGACGTTGGACTGGAGGTTGGAACAGCAGCGGAACCCGGTGATACTGCAGAGCCGGTGGAAAGCATTGATAACAAGGGATTGGCAGACGACAGAGGAGACCCATTGCGAAGACTAGCAGGAGTTCCCGGCGATGGTGGAATATGGCTCGGCGGCGCAGGGGAAAGCTTCAAGCAGGAACGGTTACTGGTGTGCGACGCGTTATTATCGTGCGCAGGGATGGCGAAGAGCGGCCGTGGGTTGGCGACTGGGTTTGTTGGTGGGCGGAGGGGTCTGGGACTCTACCGTTGGCGTTGGCATGAGGGATGACGAGTGGTTGGAGAACGCCGTGAGGTTGAGTGTCAGTCGAGGCTCTCGGGGTGGTCGTCGCCATTACTGTCGTCGTGGCCGTCATCGCCTAGTCCCCCCGACGAAGAGAGAGGCGAAAAACGAACCCGCAAATCAAAATGAGACTGGTAAATGAGCCGGTAACAAAGGCGCTTCTTCCCACACTCGCAGCTCAATATACGGGTTTGCCGTTCTTGGCTAAATAATACCGACTTTGATAGACACTGTTAAACAGTTAAACTAGTAACTGATCCAGTGATCGCAAGGTTAATTGACCTCAGTATTAATTGTGACCTCTCCATTGCTGATCCGGGCTGGCGTAGACATGACTGTAGAGTTCAGTCTGCCAGCAGAGACACGCCATACTTCCATTACTTGTCCAACCTTCAAGTTAATGAGCTCGCAAACAAACACAGTCAACGTTTTTTGGTAATCTCAAGTATACACTTGGCATGTTCAATTCTCCACTCCAACGTGCCTGTGTCGCAGAGAACCTGGCCTTCATCATATCGCATGGCATGGATCATGATCATCTAGGCCTGGGATACCCAAAAGTACAAGCATCTCTTCATGGTCATGCTGCAATACTTGGCTGTGCTGTAACGTTCAGGCTCACATGATACATCTTACTCACCGGAGTTGTCCGGTACAATTCTCCTCCGTCTCGCCCTTGGGCTCGCCTCGGTGGCCCTCTTGCCAGTGGAATACATTGCGTTAGTCCTGTCAGTGGCCAAACCCTCACTGACGTCGTTCGCGTAACATATGTCACACGTCTCACAGTAACTATGTATCAATCGCCCTGGATCATATCATCATCTGCATCACCAGTGGCAACCACGTCAGCCACCCGCATCTGTCAATGTCGGTTCCGAATCACGCAGGGTGCTACTACATACTGTACTTACATGGCTCCTATAACTATGTAAAATGTGAAGTGCGTTGCCTTTTGGTTGTTTGCCGGAATGTGAAAACCTTGGCTAGTCTCTCGACTTGTTCTCATCAGGCTGAGGACCTTCTCCAGGGCACGGGGGTTTTCCTCTAGCGTTCATGATCATGAGCTCGCCTTCTGCCTTGTTTTCCGGCCGTGAGCTCCCAGGGTCTGTACCCACGGACGAAATCAGGCTTATGTACATTATTATTCCACCCTTATATCCTCGGTCACGACTCGCGACTTGTTCATAATACTGATCCTTCCAACTCTTTACTTCACGTTGGAGTGCAGTGACACCCAGACTTGTCCAATCGCGACGTACGTTTGCAAGCTTGACGCGTCGTCGACTCGTGAGCATACTCACGACTTCTTTACTGAAGTATCACCTGATGACTCTACAGGCGTCTTTATGTGATCATACTTGGATGAATTCATTGACGAACGCTCCAGGTAGCCATCCCGCAAGGGAATGGGGCAGTCCTCATTGGCGATTCAATCAACCTGTCAAAGGAATCGAACCATCATGATGCGGGACATAAAGTAACAGATATTGACACGTGCGTACTATGGAGCCTTTCTATCTGATGATCACGGCGAACTGCGTTATAATTATCTTGTTCCGAAGTTTAGACGTACATCTTACCCCAGTCTGTCGTCCACTGCGAAGCCCGGAATCGATCGCTATCAGAGCCTCTTCGAGTTTCTGGAGCTGGCTTCCACCGTTCCAAATCAATACGTACCTCATCTTCTGGCCCGTCCCTCCGATTCTTCTGGACCATCTCCGGGTACCCCTTCATGCTAACACCATCGCAGGTCATTGACGGGTATTCTGGTGAGAAAAAAAAGGAGAGGCACGGCGAAACGTTGCTCTTAGTTGTTCTCCTGTCCTTCCCACTCTTAACTGATGGATTTCAAGCAATAATAATAGATATATCGTGGCTTGACGTCCTCTCGCGGTGACCTGGAACTCTGCCTTCTGCCTCTTTGGCCTGTCACTGGATAGTTTCTTGCGTGTCTCATCTAACCTGACACTTCAAATACGTTCAGACTCACGATACTGTCCGGGTCGGGCACTTTCTCCTGCCTTCGTTCCCCTCCAATCTCAATGCTTCACTTTGAGCGATCTATCCTTAGGTCTCTCCAGCTTATGGGGTCTTGCTCCTATGAACGTCTGTCATTTGCATTCCAAGTGTTTAGCACCTCATTGAGCGCTCATTCCTATGTGATATTGTAGTATGACAGGCCTTGGTCATCATGGGCGTTGGCATGTCAAGCTAGTTTTCCCTGGGTCAAAGCTCAAAAGACCACTCTGAATGCAATTTCTAGATTATTTTAAATCCGGTTCACGGACCGTCCTTTTCCCCGTGTTTGGCTCATGCACTCCCACAGACCACTTGTCTCGCGCCATCTCCGTCCAATTGTTGAGTACTGAGTTTCTGCGCAATAACTACTTGCGCATTACACCCATTTACGATATCTATGCCCCCCTCTGTCACCGCGCGGTGCGTTCTTATTGATCTTTCCAATCTTCCGCCCTGCTAGATGAACATGTACATTTAACTTTGATAGCGTGGGGCCTCGTGTCCATCATTCGAGCATCGAGCGAAGACCTCCTCGGGATTTTCCTGGTCGCCGGAATCGAAATTAAATTCAGCTAGAAACGAGCAGCTCCGGTCGTCGCACAATTGATGGATGGGCCCGGTCGGACACCATCCCCGCGGTTTCTCGAAGTATGCTCGTCTGATGAGTCACCAATCCAGCTACTGTACGTTCCGCTGGTCTGACCATCCTGTGCTGCTGTCCAGATCACCACAGGATGGTTAGTACAAGGGCGCCTTGCCTTCATAGAATTCTGATCAGGAAAAGTTTTTTTTTTCGAGCTCAGCACGTTCTCAATCCCTCGAAGCCTCCTATGCGTGTTATCTGGTGGTGCGAAATCATACGATCTGATCGACGCCTCAGCAATGCTGCCATACTAACCTATGAAAAACGAATTCTACGGCGAGTCTGTGTCTCACCGCTTTGTTCATTTTACGCCAAGCAAGAGCCCAAAGAATCAGTCAATTACACACATGGAAGAACGGATTTCGGATCGAAAACCGTACTGTGGGGGTTCTGCACCAAGCCAGATGCAGTCATTGTAATCTGATCAAGTGATAGAAGCTCGCTGGCGCATACGAGCGATGACGGGACTTGGTCCTTCTCGTCCCAATTCCAATCCCATGCCACTCCTGCACTCGGGCGTAACTAAATCCCCTCAAGTAAATGAAGCCCGCGGTCGCAGAGGAAGGATGGGGGTTGTTCTAGCGGCTTGTGCAGAGGAGGTTGGTATGGTTGCTCGTTCATAGATATCGTATCGCGGTAGACAGGTTCGAATTCGCTCCAGGGCTGTCGAGCGAACGACACCTTGGTATTACTCACTGGACCACACATTACGGGACACCTCTCAACATAGGTTCGGAGAGCGGGGTCACATCTCACTACAGTATAGATAACGATGATTGAAAAGTTAAATTAAACATCAGAAGCAACACTTGACGAACCAAAATAAGAGGCCTCATTGCATGTGGATCTGGGGAAGGGCACCAGTGTCTTGAGGATGACATATGTAGTAGTAGCTGCCCAATTAATCAAAGACGGCTTGATGGCGCGGCCCGGGGGAGCCTTCCGAACGATTGCCGGGAAGGATACGTGTGTTTGTCTAATACTAATAAACAACTGAGAGTCAAGTCTGAGACCCGGGAGCGGAAGGACCGGGACAATCGTTACATTTGCTTCCGGTCGTCGCACCATCACCATTGGTAGTGACGTTGATGGCGCCGGGATTTATCCTGTATTCCACGACAAAGAGCTCATCTCAAGGTGAGTTTTACGGCTTACTATCGTGGTTCCCTGGCTTCTTGGGCCAGATACCAGTTGGATTATCGACTCATATGGCAGCAGGCCGGGGTGCAGTGACCTAGGAGTACTCCTCAGGTCGGCCTCATCGACTCAGACCAACGGAAGGAAAGAAGGGGATCGCGTAATACAGCCCTGAAGTGAGGTGGATCGTGCCTGTGGGGCAACACGGGTGGGATGCGATTTACGGAAGGCGAGGTGTGATGCATGTGGGCACAACTTGAAGCCAGCAGGGCGATGTTAACGCCACGGAATACGATAGAAGTATTGCTTTGAATAGGTACGGTACGATTTGATGCGAGTATGGTCGCGGATATGGCGGCGCGCCACGAGTCGGTGACTCACGCAAGCTGGCAGGTGGGAACGATGGAGCAGCCAAGAGGGAGCACGGACGGAGTTTCCACGCCACTGCGAGGGCGGTATCAATGCAAGCAGGCGAGTGGCTTAGTGATATGATAGCAAGGCGAGGCGGGATATTACAAGATACACGTAGTGCGTATGGGGAATTCATAGAGGTAGGCCTGTGTGGACGACCCTATACACCATGTCACACACCATTTCAATTCCAGAACAATCTAATGGCTCATACCGACCTGACCACGTGAGGCCAACGTGGAGAATACTTCTCACTCGTTGGTAGTTGGAAGGTTCAAGCGCCGAAAGTAGTTTCCTGAAGAGGCATCGTGATTAATGAGGCCCTGTACTGTGTTGGGACTGATAAGTCACCCAACTAAACGGCCAGGGCTAAGGCCTGAGGGGTATTTACCGATAGGAATGGCAATTTCTCGATCGTGTTCAGGCACATGCAAGTATTGCGTCTGAAGAGAAGATGCGCGACAGTCAGCAAGGAGCGAGATGGAATGCGCTTTTAGATGTCAAGCTGAGCTCACTGCCGCCGCTGAGCCATAGCTCGATCGTAGTCTTATCGAGTATGCAAGGCCACAACGGCTCACTATGATGCTCACCTTCTAGGTTTTGTAAAAGCGGGTGCAAGCCGAAAAAAGTCCTCGGAACGCCCGTGAAACCCATTGGACTGTTACCTACACGCTCGCTTTGTTGGAAGCTTCGTTAGAATGGTCGAATTCTCATTGGACCGCTTGCACTTCCGATGTCGGTAGGAGCGAACCGTTGCGGTGCCAAGGCAAGTCGACTCGCCACACTGTGACAGCAGGGGAGTGGAGCCTGCGTAAGGCCGAGACCATCCCAGCTGCGCTGGTGGACTGCATCTACTGGCAGCCTAGGCGCGCAGGAACCTATTGTTCCATTCTTATCTCCAAATAATACCAGGTCGACCTAACTGTTGTATGCCATGTGTGCATGGATGGATGGAGCACCAATCAGTGTAAGACAGGCGGATGAGAGAACTGAGAGAATGGCTATCGGGTCACTGACCAGCGAGAGCTGTGTCGAGGAATTGGCTTCTCATTACAGTGACCCCTCGTGAGGGATGTCGTATGTGGGAAATGTGGGGGACTCGGAGGGTTCGAGACACCGGAGGGAATTCAGGAAGCAAGAGATGAGAATTCTGGAAGAGACGCCGGATTAATATTCGTTGACGAGGAAATCGGAACATGACGACGAGACGGCGAGTTGGAAATTGGTTTCCCTTGATCCATTACCACCACTCCCTCTGTTCGTCATTTTCAGCCGACCTCGTTGTTTCATTTTGTTGGGTATTATCGACCGAAGTGAAGGGGTAGACAGTAGACTTCTAGACAGACTCGGAGTTTTATCGAGGTGAGGTAAGCGTAAGCGTAAGATTGCTGTAGATACCATTATTAAAAGGTAAGTAGGTTCTTGCTTGCTCTGCAGTGGTCCAAAGGGGCCTGGCGTTCCAACTTATGAAACGCACTTCTACGCTTCCCTTCCGTCTTCCATCTTCTCCTCCTCGTCTTTCTGCGAAATAATGGCACTTGATTCCTTGACTGATGACCATCGTTTGTCAGACACTGCTACCAAAGACTCGTATCATCTTCCCGAGCTCCAGTCACGCTGCCCTACACAACTTTCCTCTCTTTTCTCAGCAGCCAGCACACAGTCGACCAGTTCCGGCTCAGTTAAATCAGAACCTTCATCTTCACCCCATCCCGACTTATCTCCTTCGCCTTTTCAAAGCTTCTCCTTCAATTACCCGCCACCTTCCGGGGTGACCCTAAACAAATCCGGATCAGCAGTTCCATATACCACTGCTGCCCCACAAGATCGGCCTGTCTTTCGCTTTGGTATGGCTCATTCACATTCCAGTCGTGCAACCGAAGCTTGGAACTTCAAGCGACCCCAAGCAGACGCTACTCATGGCACAGGTATCGCCATTGACTTGGAGGGACTGTCGTTCCCCGATGATTATGACGACGCTGATGAGCTTGGAGAGCTGCCTGGCCCACCCCCATCGAGTTCTCAGCTTGGCCAAACCGAGAGACTCATTAGGCGCCGGAGCAGCAAAGGCAGGTTCCATCTGCTGCTAATCTCAGGCTCCAGCACTCACCAGGGCCACTTTCCACAGCATGTGATCAATGCAGGAAGAGCAAATGTAAGTGTGAACGACCAATCGATGGTGATGCTTGTAAGAGCTGCACCATGCTCGGGACAGGTCAGTCAGCCATTTCACATCATGCACACTCTTCGTGCACACTGACGCATTTTTTTAATGTCTCGCTTGTGCCTCTAACACAATCCTGTCGGATCCAACCCTCATGGACCGCCTCTCCCTGTCCCACGTTCCCCTCGCTCCGTTGTTCTCTTTCTCGTTCCTAATATCTGTGCCTCCATTTGCCTCATTCAAACCCTGCGAACACCCCGTGACATCACGTACAACTCTACCTCCACTCCCACGACTCTGACCGTTGCGGCTGTCTCTGCCTGTGGCCTTCCTCTCGATCACATGAACGTATGCGAACGTAATTTTAACCCCTGACGACATCTTATCATCGCTTCGACAAACGGTTCATGCTTGTAACGCAACTCACTGCTATTCCTCCGAATCTTCATGTCCACGCAATGGTTCCTTCCGGATTCATTGATATTGCGATGATCTGGGTCCTGCGGTCACTTTTGCCGTAACATTCTTGCCGTGATCCCTTCCCACTCGCCTGACACGGTTCCATGGATCACTACTCGCATGTTCTGAACGTTGTTGCACTGCCTTACCTTTACACCTGCCCTACCTGCTCTCACCATTTAACTAAAACCATTACTTCAGCGTGTACATTTCTTGGCCCTTCACGCAAGCGTGGACCACCCAAGGGGTACATTGACGCGATCGAGGCGCGGTTACATCAAACAGAGGCGCTTCTCGGTGTTCTACTTTCCGTAGAAGCAGAGAGGACCGAGGGACCAGAACATGAGGATGGACCTGGCAAGTGTGGTCGTGATATGGAAGTGCTCAAAAAGGAAGGAGGCTTGGAGGAGATCCTGGCAGTCTTAAGAAAGGTAAGATAAGGGTTCTGTGAGGCGGAAGATTGGATCTTTGGCTCGCCTTATTTTTCGGTTTTTTTGTGTGTTCATTAACACCTTACGATTAGGATACGCTTGCCAGAGAAATTTTGAACCGCGTTGACTCGTCACCCTATGGTGTCAAAGGTCGTCAAGGCGGCAGTATAAAAGTGCGTCCTCACGCTCATGCACAAGAAGGAAGTTCGGGGAGTGGCGTTGATCTTCACTCGACGCAGTAAGTTTTTTCTTCTTTCTTTTCTCTCATTCTTTTGTGTCGGAGCGATTTTACATTGCTAGGGCAAGAACGCGAACTGATTAAAATTTATAGTCCTTCTAATGAGTGGCAAGATCGTGTTACTTCCCTTGTTTCAACTTCCTTACGATCTCCTTCTCGCGCTCGCCCATTTCGCTCTCCTGCGGCTTTAGCTGCCTCCACTTCCAACGTCATATCACTTAATGACCCACACCCCGCACGCTATTCACAAAGCCATCACGGTTCCATTCATCTATCTCATCTCCCTGAGGGGCCCCAAGTAAGAAGGCAACGGCGCCGCGTTGAGGGACATGACGAAGGGGGTGGGCGTGACACATCGCCGCCCAATGTAACATCCACCATCACGGCACGTAATGGTAGCGCTAGTCCCGGGATTTCACCCGCCGGTCCTAGCATCGGTGATTACAGCAATATCGCAGGAAGCACTGACTCTGATAGCGAGGACGATATCGTGGAAGCCGTCGGTCAGCTTAGTCTGAATGAGGATCACCAAGTGCGGTATCATGGCAAGGCAAGCGGCTTATACCTCCTGGGCATCAATGCGAAGGAGGAGGCAAGGAATAAGGGTGGAATTTGGTGAGTGCCCACTTCTTTCCACCCTGTGGGTTTGCGTGACTAAGCGTGACTAATGGCTGTGACCTCAGGTACTTCCCAAAGGCACGGGTTTGGCCTTTAGCTGCAAATGAATCGACCTCTGTCATAAACCCGCTCACAGCATCTGCTGCGTCAAGCAAAACTGCTGCGAACGCCAGCACTGGTCACCTTCCGCTTACTTCTGCCGCACTTCATGATGATGTGGCATCGATGTTGCCAAAACCAGCTGTGCAAGAACATTTGCTCGAGTTATACTTCACCTATGTTCATACTGCGTTTCCAATAGTCCACAAGGATGCGTTCTGGGAAGGATATAGGAAGTGGGTTTGATTACTAATTTATCTTGAAGGCTGCCCTAACTCTCGAAACTATCCAGCATGCAACATCCGACAACTGACACGCCTTCTCCCGCTTCTGACCAGGCCAAAAATGAAGCGCACACCTCACCTACACCGTCCCTGGGCAGACGACCGGATGTTTCTCCTCTTTTATTACTCTCAATGTTTGGCATAGCCGCTCGCTATTCGTCATCCTCGTCACCTCCTCCGTCCCCGTGCAATTCGTCACCAATCTCACCGCACCCACCGGGGCCGGCACCAATGTGGACAGCAGGGGATAATTATCTCATGCTCGCCAAGTCACTACTCGATAACAAGTACGCGTCGTCCCATCCATCAACCGTACTGTCCCTGCTTCTTCTGGGTTACCGGGAGATTGGTATTGGCGCCATGGCTCAAGCTTGGGCTTACACTGGGATGGCTGTACGGATGGCTCAGGACCTTGGTATGCACCGAGCTGCTGATGGGTGGGCTCGAGTGGACCTTGGACGGTTGTTTAGTGCAAGGGAGTTGCAGGAACGCAGGAAGATCTGGTGGGGATGTGTCATCCTGGATGGGTATGTGAGCACGTATATTGGGAGACCTTTAGCCATTTTCGAAAGCGATTACGATACGCAGTTTCCTAGCACGGATGAGGTGATTCCTTTATTACACTCTCTCCCGGCGGCGAAGCTTATTTTACTGTGTAGCCTGAGGAGAAGGAGATGTGGGCACCCCATCCTTCTTTGCCTCCAGATACTCGAGGACATGGATACCACCCGGGGGTTGGGGCGACGCCACCTGTGTCGGGCCGTATCTTATCATGCTTCACCGCCTCTGCGACACTTTGTGAGTCCAGTCTCCGAGAACCTCGTACAGCTCAACTGATCGACATACAGCCACGATCTTATCGAAAATCGTTCAGTCAATCTACGCCATCCGCTTTGTATCCTCACGACATGCCGAGTCTATTCGTATCGAGGGTCTTTTGGATAAGTGGTATCTTGATCTACCGGAGCATCTGCGTTTCGAGCTACGCTATGATTCCTCGGGTAGCTTGAGCAGCACCGGCGGAATGATACCTCCTCATATACTGACGCTCCACATGCAATACTGGTGCACTACCTTATTGTTGCACCGGCCTTTGTAAGTGTGATCTCACGTCTGCTTTTGAATATTAACCACTCACCATTTTGTCAATTAGCATCAGACACATATATCTGGCGAATAAACAGTTGGTATTCTTGTTGTCGTGGGCGAAACCCAGATCTGACCTGCTCACTAGCAAATCTGAAAACACTGATGACGTAGACGTTCGTGCGGCGAGCAAGAAAAGCTATGAGCTTTGTGTAGGTGCTGCAAACCACATTGCCTCTATCGGTCAGTTTCCTGTGCTAGTACCAACCTTTCGCCACGAGATACTCATCAGGGCCCAATAGTGACGTTCTATCGCGAAAAGTACTCCCTCCAGCGCGCACCTGTCTTCCTTTGTTTCTACGTTTTCACTGCTGCGATCATGCATGTTACGAATCGTACGTCCACCTCTGTCGCATTTGTGACCCTTGCGTTCTCATACAACTTTCCTAAGTGGCTACCTATCCGAATGACCCTCAAGCACGAATGGGCTTGACCAAGTGCATGAACGCTTTACAAGATATGGAGGTTGTCTGGCCTTCAGCAGCCCGTGCTCACGAGCTCCTACGTGGATCCAACCCACTGAATAGCAGCGCAACAAACCATGACCGTTTCCAGCAATACATCACCCATGGACCAGGTCAGGAGAGGGTGAAGCGCGCTGCGGAGCATGCCGCCGACTCCGAAGACCCCTATGAACGCTCCCAGATGCACGCACCCCCACTGAACGCGAGTCCTGTCGCCCCGACCCAGCCATATGCTCAGACATGGCGTTCCACGCAGTACGATGCGATGTCCCAGGATGGGGCACAGGGCCCGCAGCAGGGCGAGCTTTCTCCTAGCGCCCGGACGTCGGCTAGCCATTCGTCGTCCTATTACCCGTGGCCATCGGATGGGGGTTCGTATATGTCGTTCCCTGGGACCTTGTCCACATCTGTGCTCCCCCAGATGTACAGCACGGGCTTGATAGACGAGAGGAGGCTGCCTCATTCGTTGTCGTCTTCGCATAATGGACAGCAGCGCACGTCTGGACACTCTACCGGAGGTGCGCAGGGCTACGAATTAAGTAGTGGGGGAAGATATCCTCAGTTTTGGAATGATTGTACATCGTTCCCTCAGATGGGAATGGCGTATCAACCACCGCCTCATCATCAGCTGTCGTCGCATCCGCATCAAGACGAACTCTACCTGAATGGCCAGTACGGCAATATCTAGGTTAGCCCTAACCGACTCATCTGACCCATCTGAGACACTGCTGACTTGGCGTGCAGATAATCATTCAACCTGTTAGCCAAAAACGGCCGCAGCTTGCTTTCTTGAAAGTGTGATTCGGAGCCTTGGTGTGTTGTCATTCCTTTTAAAAATAAGAATCAACCGCTCTTAATACCATAGAACATTGCTATCTTACTTGCTATTCTTGTCTATTATCTTTACATCTCCATTAGCTCGCGGTATACCCTGTCTTGTTTCTCCGTGGTCAGGACTCCAAATCGTACCCTATTACTCTTGTTCGGATTCGTTTGGAGTGTCTCCCTTGGTGGGCTGTGTACTCCGATTTCGATTTGATCGGACGATCTCAGTGTTCTGTGATGCTCCCATTGTTGGTCCATTGTACACTACCAATTATTGTAGACCTCGTAATTCGATGTACTATGGGTATTGCCCTCTTATGTTGAGCAGGAGATGGCTGGACAACCATTCACGTGCCACATTTTCATTTTACATAAGAGGTATGTAGTATCATATACAGTTGATATGCTCATAATGCATATAGTCGGGACCCCCGAAACCTAATGCATTACCATGGTTATGCAAGACAGTGATGTGTGACAAATAGTGACATTACTGTCACAACTGAACCTGGGCTTCGACTACACTACTGTTTAACTATGTATGCATCCAAAGTTGTCTGTCTCGCATTGGCAAACTCCTGCCGCCGTAAGTGTGCATGAAAACAAGACAGCTGCTTCGACAATTGGGAGATATCCTCAGCCTCGCCATACTCCAACACCACCCCTGCAAGTTGCTTGGATAGTGACACTGCCTGGACCCTTGTAATGCCCGGGTCTGCACTATCCTCTTCGTCCGAGTCAATCTCGATGACTTCACCCCTCACCACAGCCATCTCATGGTGTACCGCATCCACGATCTTTTCCTCACCTTCCTCACCACTCGAGAAAATCTCAATTTCGCAGATCTCAACCTCTTCGGGAGGATCCAGTACTTCGTCCAGAGTTGGTAGGATGTCGAAAATGCGGTTTCGTGCCTGGAGGTCCTTGTGGATTTGACAAATTCACCTGAGTCTGCCGATTTGAGTTGAGGGAGCTCCTTTGGATGGAGCGAAATCCGAATTGTGAGTCCCAGTCGACGCATTGCTGCTTGCTCGGGTGGTTTGATGGCGATTACAGCAGCGTCAGAATCCCCCTCAGCATCCATGACAGCTCGAAGGGCTGGTCGCCAGTCTGCGTCAATGAAACGGTTACCAAGATGAGCCTGAAGGCGAATTTCAGCATTCGGTAGTGATAGGTCTGTTGTGGCGAATTCATAGATAATCTTCCATGCGAGAGGAGCAAGGAGGAGCATCGTGCGGGGTCGTTGATTGAGATGATGAGGGTTAGGGTTAGTTGCCGGGGTTAGGGTTATTTGGGCATGGGCTGGCGTGATGTTGGGAAAATTTTCAGACCTGAGAATTGACTTTTGCCTGTTCACATGTGTGATTTGCCCGGCCCTGCCGCCCTAAGTAGTTCCATAGTAATGCATATGTACCCATAGCTTCTAATGACTATGCAATATCCAAAATTTCTCATGTTTTGGCTGGGCCCAACATGGGACCTACCGAAAATTAATGCAAAATGACGGAAATGCATTACTACCATATGCATTAGGAGCATATCAACTGTACCTCAAACAATACTGTCATACACTGTGTTTCATTCTCATCTTCCCTCAAGATCGACACCACAAGACACGCAAAAGTAACACTAGCGGTGTTGAGAAAGAGGACAACAACTCGTTAAACTTAACGACACAGAGGACGTCGTCGGCGACGAACCCCAGTTCAAAGATGCATGTGCTACCCGATGCAGCCAAGGAGGAGGAGACAGTTGATGTGCTAATAAGTGTAATGGGCGAAGACTTCGACCGCGAAGTCGCGCGCCGGATACTCAGAAAGTACGATGGTAATATCGAGAAGGCAGCCGGGGCGTTACTCGAGGGAGAACGGGGAGAGGAGCCGCCGCCGTCAATTTCGAGCTGGAGATCCAACTCGCAGCTGGACATCAGCCAACCCCAGCCACTTCCTCCCGCTGTCAGACCCAATACACCAGTCATTGACCTCACTGTTGAAGATGATGCCGATCTACAACGTGCGATGCAAGAGTCGAGGAATACAATCCAGCCTCAGCCGGAAGGCCCAAAGTTTGGACCGAGCGAGCGGCCTCCTGATCCAAACTGGGCGGTCGTCCCTTCTCATGTAGACTATGTTACTGGCCCTTCTGCGTGATATCTCGCTGACAATGTCCACTTCTAGCAAGACGAGAATCAGGATGCCAACTACCTCCAGAACCTGGAACGTGCCATCGAAGCTAGCCTGGAGCATAGCATGAGCGATTCGGATGCACTGGAACCCTTCCCCGTGGAGCAGCAATTGAGAAGAGATGGATGGTCAGTGCCGTGGGTACAACCCCCTGTGCCCCCCGCTGAATTCTCGTAACCAGTCCCGTCGTGCTACGTCCTTCGATGCATACTATGGTATACGCCGCTAGCATACTTCAGGGACTGTTTTATGTCCCACAAGTGAGAAAGCGTATGTCATGGTGGCGCCCTCCGGTTCCGCCAAATGTGATGGAAGTCCATCCTCCGACGAGTGGTTCAGGTATTGCACGCAATTTACCTGAAAGAATTACAATTTGCTCAACTATATCTAGATTATACCCTTTGGGCCCTCAGCGAAATCTTCACGCATATGGATCTGGCTCGCTTGTGTGATCTCAATGTAGACAAACGTCTCCCCGCGTTCAATATCGAACGTTGGACTGGTCTTTCCCAGTCTCCGGGCGAGCTATCGCGCAGTGTGTACGCTCTCTACTTCTGTGAATAGTGGCCAATGACAGCCCCCAGAGTTTTTCGCTAAATTATCTGCTACCCTCGAGAGAGCATTCGCAGACCAGTTCGCGCATAGTGGGCAACCTCCACACAAGTAAACTCTTCGCTTCTTCCCTCCGGAATCCTCTAATCTCACTGCTAGACCACGCCTCCTGCACTTCCAGTACGGCAGCAGCATGAGCGAACCTGGAGAACTGCTGCAAGAAACTTCCATCGTACCCATCGACGTCCATGGCGGGGATGCAAAGGACCTCATCGGCCGTCTGTACGCGCAGCTCTCCAAACCTCAGCCTGAACCAGGAAAACAAAGTGTCATATTCGAGCCCTCTGAGGTGGTCGCTTTTGAGCTGTCTCGCTCGTCATCGGCATCCACGAGTGGGGATAGCGTAGAGAGGAAGGCATTCACTTTCCCTAAGTCGATATATCTCGACCAGTTTTTGAGAGAGAATGTCGACCTTGTTCGACGGAAGCGGAGACATCAGCAGGAAATGTCTGAGGAAATACAGAGGCTGATACTGCACAAGAGGACGTTGACGCATTTCGATGTGAGTGGTGGTCATCCAATTGTCTATGGTCCAGCTCATACGTTAACAGGGCAAGGATGCCCTTAATGATTTAAGATCCACTATCTTCTACTACGAGAACGTAGCCGATGCAAAGGGGGATCCGGAGCGTGCCTCCGCGATACAGACGACCCTAACAAAGTTGAAGAGTATTTTGGATACAATTGAAGAAGAGATTAAAAGTTCGAAGTCCCTTCTCGCAGTTGTGTTTTTTCTTTTCAGCACGACTGACTATCTTGCCCAACAGCCACGGACAATACGATCAACATTCTGCGTGCGGAGGTTGCATCGCTGCTAGTCTGCGCAGAGCTGCAGCATGTCAGAGTACGTTCATTGCCTGCTATTGGCGACGTTGGATGCCTCATCCATGCTTCAGTACGATCTCCGGGTGGTGTTCATGCACGATGGCCTCTACGGCCGGAAACATCTGTATTCCTACGTCCACGACAAGTCTTCCTGGTGGAAAATAGCAGACTCTTTGATAGAAAAGGTAAACTACTACCAATACACCTCAACAGATGATTTGGTCAGGAACTTAATATCCCCACACCCTATCGCATCCCAGGTCTCCGAAGAAGTCGTTCTCAACGACCACACAGGCCTTCACCTCGGTGCTGGACCGTACCTATTGTTCTACTCGCGCGCTCTGCCCCCGAGTGTGGATCCGGCTTCGTCATTGCCTTGGCCTGATGATATTAAGGTGGGTGTAGACATGGTTTAACTGTGACTTGTTGCATCTTCTTACTGCTACGTTTTGCGCCCTCAACTCGTCATCGTCGCTTACCCCTGACCTCTACAGGACGACGTGAGAGCAGCCAACAAAGAATTCCTCTCACAGCTCCCCCCCGAACTCGTGAAAGATATCACGATCCTGGACGACTCCCCACCTGGCTCACCCCAAGTCCCATCCATGCACAACGGTACGGCTACGGATGTGCTGTCGAGCGATGGGATGGACGTGTCGTGAATGCATTTATGAGGGAGCGGACGGTGCTCGTGGTCGTGCTAAGTACCGTACGTCTGTAACTTGTTGCGACCCTGGGTGGGAATGGTTCGGTGTCGTTCCTTGGGGTTTCAAATTTCATCTCAGCTCTCGTGGAAACTTGATGCCAGTGGTGATACTGCTGTTTTGAGTGTCCGATCCTCTTCCACTCTTTGTCCTCCCACATGCCACGCAGTGGCGTCATTTCACCTTAGGCAGGCACAATATCCGGAACCTGCTCTGTTGTGTTTGCTGTAGAGAGATCCCCGTGTTGCGGTGTTGTCCTGAACACTAGATTCAGAAGCCTGGGACAGGTAATAGGCCAACTGTATTATAAGGCACGTTTGGAGTGCGAGACCTCGGCGATCAAGAAATCATTCATGCTCGATCCAGTGCTACTTCACATTGTACACGAGAGGGCGCAACCTAAATAATATATGTAGAAGAAAGAAACCAAAAGGAGAGAGACAAGGCAAGGCAAAACGGACACCAGATTCCACATGGACAGGACCGGTTCTCGATCTACACCACATCTCATCCGTCCAACAAATGTGAAAAAAAATTGGCAGGCCATGCATGCGCTCAAAAAGGAGGACGCGCAATAATAATAACCATGTCAAAGAAAAAAAAGAAACATACATCCAAGGCGGATCAGAGAAAGAAAGAAAAAGGATAAGGAAGAAGAGAGGCTAGAGACGCCCGCTAGTTATGCAGTTTAATCGTGCAGCGCTGGGAAGGGAAACGAGATGTCAGGATCAATGCAAAGAGCAATCAGAAACGTGAGGTGGAACAGCAAAACAACGCAAGAAAACATCAAGCTCGTCCAGTGTGAGGTCAGTCATGCCGATTCACTGAGGGAACTGCATTGTATTGAAGCCAGGGTACGCATCATAATGGCCGCCGGTATGCGAAGGCTGGGGATGAGTATATGCACCGTGGCCATTGGTCGAAACCGTAGAACGAGGTTGAGGAGATGCATTGTGGAACATCTCAGAGGTAATCTGCAAATACACCCATCATAACTGATGAGTAGGTGGGTTCAATAAGGGTAGTAACGTACCGCGTTAATGGGCGACCGACCAGACATGCGACTCGACATCGACGAACTGGAAGAAGACCGGCTCGGTGCTTCTGTCACGGACAGGTAATTTGCTTGGTCCTGATAAACGCCTGGACTTTGCATATTCATGCTCGCCGTTAGCCCATCCCGCATGGTGGTCATGCCCATGTAGTCCGGCAGCCGTGTAGACGTGGTTTGGCGCGACAATCTGGTGCTAGAGGGCAGTTCAAGCGGCTTGTCGGAAGACAAGCCGCGTTCACCGGATACCGCGAACGTTGTACGTGACCTGGACCCACTATAGCGCTGGTCGGACTCGCAACGCTGACCACACCCACAGCTATCCGCGGTACAAGAACACGAACCGCTTGAGCAATTACACCGGCCATGACAGCGATTTTGCGCGGGAGACGGAAGCTGAGGCGAGCGCGGGTGGCTAGGAGTGGAGAACGTAGCCATCTGGTTCATAGATAGCTCATACGGGATGAATCCGGTCTGCATTCCCACATGGTTAGCTGTGCCAGTCGTAGGCGCTGCCGATACCTGTCTCAGCCACTCCTCGAACTCCCGAGTTTGGGAGTCAGACGCTGAGTCCATGCTTGGCGGCGCGGTGCTTGGAGGAAGCGAGAGGATAGTACAGTCAAGACAGAACAAACATGATGTAGGGTTGGCACATGACGTGTAAGCGCTGCCTGGTGGGATTGGCGCACGGCTGTGCTGACTGCATCCCGGGCACCTGCACGAGTCGCCACAAGCACACGCGGAAGGAAAGACACCTTGTGTTGCCTGCCACGCGTCAAACGGAGATTGTGTTCCTGTAACCACATTTTGGTGGATAGGTGGTTGATGACGCATAGAGGATGCACGTGTGTCTCCACTTGGCGAAGTGGGCTTGTGATCGTGTGTGGGTTCTGAAGTGTGGATATGCTCGTAAGCGCGACCGTAGGGGCTGTAATACATGGTTTCGTGGGTGTGATGGCGGCTGCTATGACCGTGTGGGATACCGGAAGAAGGGTCATGTAATGGACCGTCTGTCGGAGTATGATTTCGGGTAGGGCGAGGGAGGACCGGGCGTAATTCGGCGATACGTGCAAGGACATGGGATGAGAGAGGAGGGGGATTGGCTTCTTTTGCGTTGTGTGATGTTTCAGAGTGATGGTGGTGGAGAAGTCTGTCTCCCCTCGTCGCATCCTGGTGACCGGACGATCGGCGGCGTCCGGCAGGTTTTCGTGGAGCACAGCAATCGCACTGTTCACCTTTGCTACATCTACAACCGCTAGGAGATGTTTCACCTTATTGGAAGTCAATACTGTAGACGGTGGTGGTGAAAGGATGGCGTGTCGAGCCTACCGCTATGGTCAGAGTCAACTGATCCGTCAGACGCTAAGGGCAGAATAGCGATCGCTTCCAGGTCTTCTGGGAGACCATGAGGAAACGTGGCCGTAGCGGGTAGCTTGGCTGGCCCTGACATGACGAAGGGGAGGGGAGAATCAGTCAAGAAACAAGAGCGAAGATGAAGGGGTATAATGGGGGTACCTTTTTTGGTGTGGGACGGCTCAGAGGCGGAAGGGCCAGAGTCCTGAACTCCACATAAACACTTTACATGTACTTGTTTTGTTTTACGGAGTTCTCTACAGTGCTCGCACTGTGTAACCGGACGACCTTTTTTCTTGATCTCGAACAGGGGTCGATCGGTGTGTTTGCACGCAGAGGAGCGATGTCCCTTTATGCATGTTTCACTGCGCCCCCTAGATGAGATTTTTTTGGGGGTGCAAGGAATGACAAGCATACCACGCGTATTTCTTATCACTGAGAAGAACCTATAGGAGTGGGGGGGACTGCGATGAGGACATGAGGAGGTGCGATTAATTCGCACACTTGCCATTGTTTGTATTGTTTGTTAGTGAAGTTAAGTAGTATGGGTAAGTTGAAGTAGGGGAGCGCGCGCGGACGGATGGTGGCAGAACACCGTCCGCGACGTTGAGCGTACGTTACTGGGATCTATAGACCATCGAAGCGCTTGCTGAAGGGTTTTTAAACACCATACGGAGGGAGAAAAAAACGGTGTTGACGAAGGTTGACAGGGCCGGGTCTCCTCCTTTAATCGCACTGGCCATTGCATTCTCAGCCACTAGAAATAAACAAGGACAAATCAAACGTGTGGCGAAGCCCTTTGAGTGATTTCTGCTAAAGGATCGCTTCCACGCTCAATCTGGTATTCGGTATTTTGGGCATATTGTAAAAATTGCTACCAAAAATTAAAATACAGTGTCTGGCAAAAGAAAAAAGAAAAAAAAGTGAAATGCACATCTTGCAAGTACCTTTCCGAAATACTCCTAACTGAACACTGGCATGAGCATGAGCAGTGTAAACACATGAGGGGCACTGATAAACCAACCGAATGAACCATAATGTTACATCATAGATTCCGAATCACTGGGGTTGCTTCACCCTTCTCCTGAGTTATCGCACGAAACGTACTCCGACGACATCTTCTCAGAAACGCTTGATGGAAGTCCACTCCCTGGTTCCCGCACACGTTTGAACTTCATCCGTTTATATCTTGAGAGTTTGCCATCATCCCACTTTACTTTGCCAGAATCCTGTCAACTTCCTTGTCACGGCACTGTGTATCTCGATTCGTTCATTTCTTCACCCCCGCTTCCTCCACCTTCCTCTCGCCGCAACTCTCCAACGCCCATCTTCTCCGGGACCTGAATCCCCCTGATCGCGCTTCATTTCGGCTTTCTCTACGCTTCTTTATGCCATTGCGATGAATTCTCTGCAATCCTCGGAGCTTCGTTTCCATAAATCCTTGGCCTAAGACGACGCTCATATATCTATCTACTGATGTTTCGCTGCGAGCAGCGTATCTACTCCTTTTGATATGCATTCTCACATGGTAGCCTCGTCACTCGTAACCTGATTTCCATTCAGAAGATCTTTGTTGATCCTACGCTTGCCTCGCGACCTCCTCTACTTCCGACGCAACGTTGCATCCTGCTGTGCATGACAGCATGTCGCATGTCAAGCCATACCGCAACTGGCCACACTCCACAAGCGCCTCATTGATGTAGGGATCTTTTCCTGTACAATCCGTACTTAGCGCGGTTCGGATTGTTTATGCTCCTGATCGAACACACGAGGTCGCGCAGCTGGGCTTGCCAACCAGAATCTGCTACAAATGGCAAATTGTTGTAAACAAATGCAAAATCTAGATATGCCCGAATATCCTCTCCACGACCCAGAAATCAACACCACTCGGCGAACGGGAATGTAAATGATGACACGGATAAAGTATATTGTCGTGTGATACGGATAATGTGGGGTATTTCATCACGACGCTCCCTCTCCCGTTTCGGCGGCGCGCTGTTGTCTTCTCGCTTTCTTGGCCGCATTAGCCGCAGCTGCCTTTGCCTTCTTAGCCTCCGCCCGCGCCACAATCTCTGCCTCCTCTTTTTGTTTCGCCTCCTCCTCTGCCTTGCGCTTTTCTTCCTCCACCTTGGCCTTCGCCTCAGCAGCAGTGTTTCCTCCTTTGTTCTTCTTCTTAGCCTCCCGCGCCTCTTTTTCCTCCTGCTTGATCCTCTTGATGCGGGGATCCAAACTCAGCGTGAGATCGACGAGGCTGCGCAACCGGGCCGTGTCCTCCTTCTTGCGTCGAGCCCGCTCAGACTTGTTCTTCTTCTCAGTGTACCGTTTATCATCACGGCTACGTCACAACTGTTGTCAAGCGGTCGATCAAAGGTAGAGAACGGGTATACCACAAACCTATCGCTGCCCTCGTTCACCTCCTTATCGAGATACTCGAATGATCTCCAACTGTCGAAATTGTACCAGAAGTCATAGAACGCCTCTACTTTTTCCTTTGGGTCGTCAAACGAGCCTAGCATGGGAACCGGTGTCGCTTTGCTGAAACGTGCCTCCATCTCATACACGGGTGCCCATTCTTTGAAGAAGAAGTCGATATCGTTAGCCTTGCCCTTGAAGTCCGCTGCCGTGGGCACATCTTCCTCTAGTGCCAAGTAATGAGGATCCACAGAATCGAATTGACGGCGCTTTTCAATGTTAGCGAGGACTTCATGCGCTTTTTGAATGCACTTGAAGAACGCGTCGTCGTTTGTGCTGTGAGAAAGGCCGGCTTTCTTGTCTGGATGGTGCTTGAGCACCTTTTTGCGATCTATCATACAGTGACCATGAGGACAGTAGAGCGATCAGACAAATCAGTATACATGATCAAATATGCTTATACGTACGGGCAATTTTTATTTGTTCGGGAGCAGCCTTGTACCGCAGATGCGATAGCCCAAGAACCTGATAGTGATCTTGTTTCTAAGAACGAACGGATTCCGAACGCCATTAGTATTTCCTGTCCTGGGGAAGGGGGGAATAAGGCTCACTTTCCACTCCTTAGGATCAAGCAATGCCAGATCCGGCGATTCCTCCTCATCCCCGACGCCCAAATCGTCTTCACCGTTTAATCCATCGCCATTCAGCGCTTCGAGGCGTTTTCGATCCTCTTCGATCTGTTTGTCGTACTCTTCAAAGGAAATGTTATTTATGGCGCGTCGAACGTGTGCTAAGTAGGCTGAGCCTGCCGGTATGAGTTTGCGCTGGACGAGGGCTGTAAATTCGAAATGTGAGCGACATATCGCGCGCACGCAAGCGTGGCAAGTGTGGCAGGTGTGGAATCAGAATGGGGAAAAAAGGACAAAAGCCAGAGCGTGATATGAGCATTGTCATGTATGATGTAGTGCACTGAATGTAACTCACCAGAAATCGATTTTGCAGGAGACGAGGGCTCAGCCCAGTTTTGAGGGAGGGCGGGAAGAACGGTGACAGTGGCCATCGCTGTGAAGGTAGACTTTCTTTTTTGGTGAACAGCCTTTTTTTTCCTTGATGTTCGTGAACGCCTGCATACACCTGCAAAAAAGTCATGGGAAGTCACGTGCTTGCTCATGTCCCAGTTAGGCAATTCATCTCCTCTCTTGACTGCTATCAAGTTCGAAGCCTTCAACTTGAAGTACACATATGTTTTACAGCAACGATATTTGAGATATCTTGGTGTTTCCAAGGTTACCCTCCTCGATGTCTCTTCGACTCGGCTGGGCAGAAATCCGATCCACGGGGTGGCTAAGCTGCTTCATGAATTAAACCCTTAGTACATCCGGAGCTCCATTTCCACGGAGATGGATTCCGTGGCATAGACGGAAGTGTCCGAACAGCAATCCATCATGTTCTCGTACAATGGGATTACGCTTCGTTCGTCATGCATTGGGGTCCTCGTTAAGGACTTCTGTCGACTCGAAAGAGGTGTAGGGGTACGAATAATGTCACGGCCAGTCAGTTCAAGTGCCCTCGAGTAATCTACTCTTCTTTAGACTTCCTAGGTAGACCGTTAAAAGCAGGGCAGTCGTTTGCGAACAGTCTATCTACCAATAGAAGAGTTGTCCAATACAGGTTCCAATGGGCGAGAAAGTCACCACGAACTTCAACCTTCGCTGCCTAAGTGATTTCAGCGACAAGGCTGAAATAAACCTGTCAGAGGATTTTGTCAGCGATTCATTTCGTCGAGGTTGATGTGAGAAAGATGGGAAAGCGGAGAAACAAGTCTTTGCATATCTGCTGAAGGATTGTCTTTGTTGGACTGCTCCAAAGTGAGGTATAAGAACATAGTGGTGGCGAACCCCCAGTCGGTTCGGCTAAACACTTCCCTCTGTACTTCAAGACGTTTTGGGCACAGAGCGAGGGGTTCGTCATCCGGGTGGACAACGGATTAGGAATGCAGTTGAGCGGAGCACGCACTATACACCGACCGGATTCCCCTCTTCAAGGCCAGGTCACTGAGGACGAAACGATGCTCCACGCTAGCCTGCGATAGCGGTCGTCAAAACGACAGCCCAAGAGCTGGAGGTTGCTGTCTGGTGTGGCTTTGTGAGCAACCTAATTTCATGAAGGTGAGATACTGCTGTCGGATAGTGATGATCTGGCGAGAGTGACGGGACGCCCTGAGGATACGGAACGAGGGCTTGCTTCACGCTTGCAGTGTCAGGAATATTACCTGTCGTTGGCTGTTGACATGGACAACTTGAAATGTGCTTCGTTGCAAGTGATGATGGCGCATCTGTAGATATGTGACAACGGCTATTAGGTGTGTCAAACCCGGAGTACTTGGAACAAATCCCAATTTGAAGCTGGAGGGCCGGTCCTCGAGATCAATAGCCCATATCGACTGAATGTATGTGTCTCGAGAAGGAGTAAACCCATCACGGGGAGACCGAAGTATAATTCCCTCGAGAAAACAACCTGCTTTTATGTCCCGGCCAATCCTCGTCAGCCACCTGTAGCTAATTACGACCAGCTGAAACCGCCAAGACATTGGTCCCACCTGCCATCGGTTCTCATCCACGACTTCAAGGCACCTGCCCTCGATCTTGAAGCCTGATGAACTCCTTGAGGTTGAACGCACAGCTGGCCGTTAGTATAACCAATTACCAGTTCGCTATCACTTGATACCACCAGGACTGCGTGTCTGTGTCTGACAGCCGACCTAGAAAAAGGCTAATTCTTTGGAGGTTTGAGTTCACTGGGTGATCCACCAATTAGGACATGAAGAAATTGATCATTTGGTGCAATACAAAAGATCCATGCGAGAGCGATGTCGAGTAGCGATGTACAAGGAAGATGTCTAAACGACCTGTGACAGTGAGGCCTCGAGGTAGATCAGAAATCAGAAATCGTACATACCTACGGGACGTAGCTCCCTGGTGAATCGTAAGTTGAAGGGTTTATGAAAGTGACTCAAATCTGCGATGCCGATCTCGACTAGTCTTGGTAACCAGACTAGATGTCGATACCCAGGCGGCACCAACCGGCTTTCGCGCCATTTCACAAACTAGTCTCTGTATGCATCTGGACACTCGTTGTTACAAACCGGTAGAAGATGTCTCTCCACTTGCGTTCTCTCCATTGTCTTGACGAAATGGAACTCTGTGAAAGTGCCTTTAGCTCGTCACACACCCGTTTTGGTCGTCGAGATGGTCGCCATGTCGGATCAAGTAGGCTTGGTGACAATTTGCAGGACGAGAGTACCAGTCGACGACTGGGGGTCTTGCAGGCTTGTCCATGCAGTTCTCTTTGTTTTCCTTTTCTGCAAAAGTTGCCTTCGCAGTTATCTTCGAACTCAGCGATTCTAACTTCCTTTATCAACTACAACAGTGATCTGAGCTGACTGCAAAGTAGTGGAAAGCACTGCGTATGAGTGCTATAGCTAGCCAGAGTCCCTCATCGGACGCCTGGGATCAGCCGGTAATATCCTTCAGTTTCAAAAGAAATATCAGCGCCGCTGAATCGCCACCCAGGCCTACACCAATTCACATACCCGTCCCGCACAAGCTGGACTGGAGCGTAAATTCCAACCTCAGGTCGTTCGCGACGACTGGGACGAGGAGGACGAAAGAGAGGAAGAGCAAGACAGTGCCAAGATTTGGGAGGAAGCGTGAGTCCGCCAGTCGCTCCTCCAATGCCCCTGCTACACCCCAGTCAGATGTACTGATCTCGAGGTTCCCACACATAACCACTGGCACTGCTGCTAGTAACAACAAGGCTTCCATGCCTGAACTGGTCATTTCGCCGTCGAGCACGGGACAGGCAGTGCTGCCACTACCACCTGCTGCGTTCCAACCTACACTACGCATACTGAAGCGCCCGTCTCCCTCGCAGTCGGCATCTACGTCTTCCACCTCATTGGCTTCTTCGCAGACGAGAAGTACGTTCGCAGAACGGGAGGCGCAGTATCAAGAGGCGCGTAACCGGATTTTCGGAGAGAAAAGCGGAGCATCAACTTCTTCGCCAGGCCAAGAACGGCCCGGAGATGAAACGACCACCTTGGAAAGCGGCAAAGGCGAGAAGATCACTTTGAAACCGTCTCTAACTGTCGTCCGTGATCCGTTGGAACCCTCGTCCGAGTCAAGTAGTCAGCAGGGGGGCGGGCCGGCCAGGGGCTTTGGTGATAGGAGAAAGGGGAAGAAGCAAGTGAACGAGGTGTCTTCGTCGGTATCAAATTGAAAGCGTTAGCGAACCTCCATTGTCGGGAGTTGTATCTTGATATACTTATTTGACGGAATAGGTTTATTACTGTATCCTTGTAGCAGGGCGTCTATGGCCAATATCGATATAAGAGTCAGGTTCTTTTACATTCGGTGGTTCGATAAACCATTGACCAGTGCACAAGACGGATCTGGAAACCATAATATACAAATACAGAAACGAAGGTCTGCTATTCACTTCCGCTTCTTTCTTATGCTGCAGCAGTGAGCGCAGCGACTTCATATAAGTACGTCCCGAGCACCTTGGTCTAAAGAGCTGGTGTGAGCAACAAATTTTTGGCATTCGAGTCGAATTACACGCACCCCCTCGATGAAGTTGGAAATATCAAGCTTCTCGTTCGTTGAGCTGCGTTACACTGACGTTAATAAAACTGGACGTGCATCAAGTGCAGGACAAGGGACGTACTGTGCTCCGTCATCAGCACGGCCCATCGGCAAAAGCAAGACGTTGACACCCAGTTTTTCAGCGAACGTGAGCGTCACCGGGATCGAACCACCCTCACGAGTGTAGTCAGGGGTCTTCTTCCAAATAGCCTGTACAAAACCACCAAGTTCGAGACGTGGGACTGAATGAATCACGAGAAATCACAGCACCTCAATGGCCTTCTTGGCAGCTTCAAAGTTCCAGTGGTTGACGTCTGCAACCCACGGTTTGCCTCCATGGAGATACTCGACATTCATCTTGTTCTTGCTGTTGAGTTTTCCAAATTCGGATTCGAGATACTGGGTCACGATCGGTATGACTAATTGGGGGGTCTGTGGTGGAACGAGGCTTTACATCACCCGGTTCATCGTGAGCCATTTTCAGGATGTAGTAACCCAGAGAATATGACAATTAGCTCACCGAAGACTGAACTTCCCTGAAACCTTTGACGGAATTACGGTCTTGCACCCTGGTTCGGAGAATGCACCTTGGATACCGTGCAGCGAAAGAGATGGACTCCTCATACGGCCCATGATGACCGTCTCTTTGTGGTCCGAAAGAGCAATCTGGGCAGTACTGAGTTCAAACTTCCTAGAACTGCAACAACCGCGAAGAACACACCGATGCCCCAGCAGCTTCTGCAACATCAGCGAGCGAGTAGTCCATATTGGTGTACAGTTTGCTAGAAAAGACGTTTAGCTTTAACATTGTCATTTCCACGGGATTAAAGGTAGGGCTGACAGCTCTTGTTCGTCCGCATGAGGAACCATCTCCTCAATCCCGGGGATAAGTATGGTACCATTGTGATCGACAAGTCTGCTCATAAGTTTGATGAGATCCGTCATCGGCTCGTGTACCATGCGACCGAACAACCCAGAGTGCAAATCCTGCCCTGGGCCCGAGACGTTAATGGCAAAGTACGCAATGCCGCGAAGTCCATATGTCAGAGCAGGCGTGCGCGTGTTCAACCAGTAGTTATCCGACTGCCATAGTGAACGAAATCGTTGAGTTAGGTTGTCAAGTGAAAAAGGTGGACACGCACGATGCAGACACAATCAACACCCTTGAAGAATTCACCTTCGGCCACCTCCTTCTCGATAAGTTCGTCCAAGCCTTCACTGCCGTTTTCTTCCATGCCTTCGAAGCAGAAACGGAGGTTGACGGGTAGGTCGATATTCTGTCTGCGATGGGCCTCGAGAACGTTCAGCCAGCCCATGATAGGACCCTTGTCATCCGTAGAACCACGGCCGAACAGCCGGTCATCCTTCATGACAAGCTCAAACGGATCGGTATCCCATCCGTCTGATCGCAGTGCCTATGAACATCAAGTCACGTCAGCATTGTGATACTCCTTATCAATAAGTAGAATGGTGGTTTCGCCTCCAAACAATATCGCCTAACACACCACGGAAGGGAATAGGATTTAGACTCACAGGTTGTACGTCATAGTGTCCATATACAAGGACAGTCTTCTTATTAGGGTCTTCTCCCAGCCTCCCAAGAATTGCAGGAGGGAGGTCCAGAAGCTGTCCCTGCATTAGGTGTTGCCCAAGATTTCTTAGCACTGTCGTGACACCGAGATCCTTCAGCTGCCCTTCGAGCCAATGGCCCATTTCGATGGTCTCTTTACGGCGGCTGGCATCGCTGCTGATGCTGTACACATGTAGGGCAATCGGTCAGATACTGGTGCTTGGTCTGCGAAGCACTTCACCACGACTGTGGTGAGGCAGGAGATGGTATGGATATGATCCGCACCTCTTTATCTTAACCGCGTCAGCAAGACGTTGAATGAACGTATCTGCATTCTTGTCAACATAATCCAGAAAATCGTGATGAGCACCCATGGTGGACTCTTGCAAAGTACAGGGAGTAGCTGGAGGAGATCGTGACAGGCCTACTTTCAGATCAACTGGTCACGATGCGTATGTGAAACCCATGTGTATCCCACTCGCTCCCACACTTATCTCGAGTCAAATCCCCACCAACCGATTGTCTCTGGATTTGGATTTACGAGTCCATCACACCTTCATTCATTTCATGATCAGAATCCATAACCAACAGAATACATGTTCGTTAGCTATGATTCGATTCAAGCTTGAGGAATACGTGTTTATGGTTGTAAAGCATCTGATAAAATAACTAAATTATCTGGAGCGAAATTTGTTGAAAGAGTCAGCCTTTTGAAACTGAAAAACCGTAAAATATGTATACAAGAATCCCATCTAGCGCATTATCCATGAGCATGAATCAAACGTTGTTCACAAGTTCTACACTCCGCTTCATAATCACCTCCAAGGGTAACCGCTCACCATGTCCATGCTTGAGATCAAGAATGTCACCCAGCTCGTCACACGCCTTGAGGATCGTGTCAATGTCATCTTTCGTGTGCGATGCACTAACGCAAAACCGCACTCGAGAGGTAACAAGTGGCGTGGCGGGGTACGCCACGACAACAATAACGATCGGTGTCTGTCGAACACGCATCATCCGAGCAAAAGTGGCCATTTTCCCGGGGTTGTAGATCAGTAGGGGAACAACAGGGGAGAAGGGGTGGCCGTAGGTGATGAAGCCAAGCTTCTTCAATCCTATGTGGAGGTATCGCGAGTTGAAAGCGAGGCGACGTATACGCATGCGGGCCTCTGACCCATCAGCGAATGTTGGGGGAAGGGATATCCACGAAGGAATCGCCGAAGTGGGAACCATGCCTGGATGTCCTTCTTCTTCCGAAGACCTGAGCGTGGAGACGGAACTGGAAGGTGATAGCGTGAGGGAGGTCTTGGCAGGGAGAGGCGGCGAAGCAACACCCATGATACTGGTCATACTGGCGATGATCTGAGTGAGGACGGGAGGCGACGTCGCTTCGGCATACATTCCGGAATAACCGCGGACACGAAGGGCGTCGATGAGCGATTTGCGACCTGCGATATATCCTCCTGCCGCACCGAACGACTTGGTGAATGTTCCCATGAGGACATCGACAGACCGAGGGGAAATGTTGAAGTAATCACAGACACCGCGACCATGAGGACCGAGAGCGCCAATAGAGTGGGCCTCATCCACAAATAGGTAGAACTGCATGATCATCGTTAACCACAGCAGGGGCAGGTGAGTAAGAAGTAACTATTATACCTTGTACTTCTTCTTGAGCTCTACGATCATGGGCAGGTTGACCAAGCTTCCCTCCATACTGTAGAGACCTTCAACGATTACCAAAATCTTCTTCCAGGGACGGTGGGTCTTAGGTTGACCCTGACTGATGACTTCCCGAAGCAGCGACTCCAAGCTGTCCATGTCGTTGTGCTTGAACATCCTGACTTGTGCACCGCTTGTTCTGACACCGACACGGATCGACGCATGGTTGAACTCGTCGGAAATTACCAAAGAGCCCTTCCCTATCAAGGCAGGAATGAACGTGGAGTTCGTTGCGAATCCCATCGAGCTGATCAACGAGTCTTCCATGCCGACAAAACGTGCAACGAGACCCTCAGCTGTGACATGTAGCTCGCTCGAACCACCCTCTAGCCGCGTACCACACGTCGAGATGCCAAACCGCTTGATCGACTCTTCCACGGCATCAGCACAACCACCCCGTGCCTGCGCAAATCCGAGATAATTGTAGGAAGAGATGTTGAGGGCACGGGTTTTCGAGCCGGGGTATATCTGGGTGTAGTTGCAATCTTCGGAGTATCGGTCATACACCAGTATGGTGCGTCCAGCAACGCCTGTCACAGGATGTGAGAAACAATCATCCATGCGACGCTTCAGCCGACGGGTGTAGAACGAATCGAAGTCCGAGTTCAAAGGAGCGTAACCCTGGTATCTGCGTGTTAGCAATTTCACGAAGACAACGAGTTGCCACAGAAAAAGACAATACACACGTCATAGGGCATGAGATGCGTAAAGTACTGCTTGGCGAAACGTTTTCCAAAGAAATCGCGAATGTGACCAAAAACGATGAGGATGAGGTAGCTTATGTACGTCGTGATCAAAATATAGTATGGTGGTTCTTCTATTTCGTGTTCTGCAACTGGTTTCTCAGGATTGTGTTGAGAGATGCAGCGGTAGCTCTCATTGGCACAGTGACCAAACTCCGTGTGAACAGTATTGAAAACCTGCTCAGAGGTGGGAGGGGTGAACGGGTACGTCAAGCCAGTGATGTTGTCATCAGATTCATGAAGAACGGTGTCTTCTGAAGAATTCGTTATGGACGAAGACAACGATAAGGGCGGGGTAGAAGCGGGAGAAATGTCGTGGCTACGGGCGCGAGCGTCGGCTTCGTGAACGGCAGAAAGATAGGACGCAGCAGTAGCCATGGAGGGAAGCTGACTGAGCGATTTTTTCTTCTTGAAAATTGACGGGGCCGGCGAGGACGGGTTCAAGGCTATTGGGGAGGGCATGTCGTCCTCGTTTTCAGTCGTTGAACCGCAGCTCGACGACGACGAAGGAGATGTAGTGGAAATCATTTAAACTCTCAGATGTTTGTTACAAGATGTCACATTACCTCAGCAGTCATGACATGCCATGACCTCTTTATGGCAGGGTCTTTACACGCTTTATGTTTTTGCCAGTTTCATAATAAAATACATTTGCTATTGGTACACAAAACTTCCTTGATTGGGATGCATACATGCAATTATAACGCAGCGTGTTTGCAAATTGCAACCTAACTAATTTTGTGGCTTTGCCCCCCGTGTTGCTGTAATTTATGTTTTTTTTTCATTGTCAATGTCCCCATTGGACACTTTTGGAGCTCCCATCACGGTATGAGCTTCACGAAGCCGAAAATACACTGTACTAGTGTATGCAAGGAAGTCTGTTGGGAGTGTGAGACCCGTCCCCCTCGTGTATTGTCCAGATTGATTGTGTTGTCACAAGGGTGCACCTATAGTACTAGGCTTTTACGTGTAAAGTCCGCATCGAGAAGAACCACCACAACTCGGTATGGCGTTGGCATACCCCGACTCTCCAGGATAAATGTCATGATTCATGAAACTCTTCACGGTCGGGCCCTAACCGGTCCGCGTGGATGACAACTGGGATGTTGCCCCACCATCTAGAAATGCTTGCAGAGCACTCAGCACACCTGGAGTGATGGTTGGTCCAGATTGTAACTTGAAGACCGACCTATAAGTTAATTGTTTTAAGATGAAAAAAGTGACCAATCAGACGACGATGAGCTTCATAAATGCTTCATGAATCATGATCGGATCCATAACTGCCCCTGCCGTCCTACTTCCAAATGTTGCTCAACTCTCTCGATTGCCACCGCTGGCATAGTCCAGTGACCGCGATCTCTCCCATTGCACTGATCTTCATCGTGTTGATGCGCTTCGTTGAAGTTGGCCTTGAAGAGATTTCCATGACCAAGATCGAAGTCAAGGTGACGTGATTATCCGCCCTGAGACAAAGCTGACGTTGCAAGACGGACCTCAGTGCTAGCCCAACGAAGCTAGGAAGGTCAGAAAACCTTCCTGTTAGTGAACTCCGACCAAGTGGCTCTAGTGCATCAAAAGAAACCAGATGTTCCCTTATGTAGAATATAATTGTATACACTTCAAGTTGTATAGTATCACGATAACTTGGATTGAGTTCCTGGGATATTTCACTTGGACAGGAGCGTATATAGAACATTATTCTGCCGGATGACCTCCAATACGAACACTCCGTTTGGTATAGTACAAGATATCGGCTCATGATACATGCGAGCGACGTGCGTTGTGTTCCATAAGTACACGTCACGCACTTCTACCTTCCATTCAAGTCTACTGGCGCGCTTGAGAGGTGTTGACGGCGGCGAGCTTATATAGGTATGATCCAAACACTTTAGTCTATCACAAACAATGGATCATCAGCAAAAGAACAACAGGGATGATCAGGAGATGAGACGTGCCCCCTTGATATAATTATCTGTGTCCAACTTCTCGTGCGAGGAGCTACAGTCAGGGATCAGAAGGCGTCACGACAGAACACGAGGATGGCTTACTGAGCACCATCATCCGATCTACCCATGGGTAGCAACAACACATTCGTCTTCAATGTGTCTTCGAAGACCAGTGCTACGGGTATAGACCCTCCCTCACGTGTGTAGTCTGGGCGGAGACAATCTCCGTGGACGGCCTAATGATGTGTAGATCGTCCATTCGTCAACAATTCCGAAACCGAATTTAAGTAGCCAGAACGAAAGACCACGAGACGAGCATTAAAATCGGGTGGAGGTGACAAACCTGAGTAGCATCATCCGCAGCCTTGAAATTCCAATGACCTCTGTCCCCAAGCCACGGAAGTCCTCCACCTTCGTAGACCACTTGCATCGTATTCTTGGACTGAAGCTTGGCGAATTCAGCTTTGAGGAAATCCGTGACGAGGGGAGTAATGATGTCAGGAGTCTGAGGGTATACGAGGCTGGTAAAGGGAAGGGGGAATTTATCGGTTTCAAAATTTGAAGCAGAGATTAAACATGAGAATATTGAAATACAGTGGATGATAAGCGGAACCTCACCGGAGACTAAACCTTCCAGATATCTGGTGAGGGATGATGGTCTGTAGTCCATCTTTATCAAACGAGCCTTTGATGCCATGGATGGACAGAGATGGGTAGCGCATGCGTCCCATCAGTAGTTCGGCGGGGTCCTCTGATACCTCAACCTGGAAAGTTGTGATCAGTATCAGTACCAGTATGAGTACACTTCGCGGCGCCGTTGATGGGTGGGTTTTAAGTAGAGAGTGCGTACCGCTGCGCCAGTATCTCGTCGGAGATCATCCACTTTGTAATCCAACGCATCATACAACTTGCTGTGAGGGTATTCAGTCCTTCGTTGCAAAGGAATGACAGAATGACATAACCCTCACATCTCATCATCGGTTGGTGGATCCACCAACGCTTCGACACCAGGGACAGTGATCACCCCATTCGTCTGCACGAGTTTCGCGAGTAACTTGACCATATCCGTCATAGGCTCGTGTACCATCCGTCCATATATCCCAGAATGGAGGTCATCTTTAGCGCCGGTGATATTAAGGCTGAAGTATGCTATGCCTCGAACACCGTACGTGAGTGCTGGGCGGCGAGTCGTGAGCCAGTAGTTGTCTGTCTATATTTGAAGTCAGAGAGAGCGACGAGTGACAAGCGCGAAGACCAAGCAAATCAGCGCAATCTAATACTCACGATACAGACACAATCCACCCCTGCAAAAAGTCCTTCTTCTTTGGCCTTCGCAATCCAACCATCAAGCCCAACACTCGAACTTTCTTCCATACCTTCGAATAAGAATCTGATGTTGACGGGTAGTTCAAAACCGAGCCGTTGGTGCGCCTCGAGGACGTTCAACCACCCCATGAGAGGACCTTTATCGTCCGTAGATCCGCGACCTAGAAGCTCGCCGTTGGAGAGATTATTTTTGAGCGCAAACGCGTTGGGAGAATCGGGGTTGCGTTCGGCCCAGCCATCGACCTGTGTGCGGAATGGATGGACACATCGTACACGTTCAGCTCCATTATACATCATGATCGTTGAGGGAACGACAAAGAAAAACAAAAAAGGGAGATGCAAGACGGAGACAACGGACTCGATTCCTACTCACAGGCTGCACATCATAATGCCCGTAAACGAGGACTGTCTTCTTACTACTGCTTGTGCCAAGTCGTCCAAAGACGAGGGGGGGAAGTTTGAGCGTGGTACCAGGCTGGTCTCCGAGCTCAACGAGACGGGTGTCTGGGACACCGAGAGAGACGAGTTGCGACTGGAGCCAGGCGCCCATGCTTCTAACTTCTTCGCGGTGAGCGGAGTCACCGCTTATGCTGTGAGTCGATGAGTAGGCATGAGGGCAGTGCCTCGAGGATAGGGAGGGAGATTGTAACAATACCTTTCGAATCGTACAGCATCGGTGAGACGCATGATGAAGTCATCGACGTGTTCATCGACGTAGTGGAAGAAGGAGGCTTCGTTAGACATGTTTATTTCTTTCTGTGAGGTAAGATAATGTGACTACGAGGATGTGGAGATTGAGATGATGAGAATGAGTCCTTCGAGTTGACTCGTGGACGGCGGGGTTCTTATACCCCACGGGATACGATGGCAGCAGTCCCTCGGCATCCTAGAACGAAAACCCTTCTGCCTGTGCACCACCTTTCAAGTTCTCGCTCTGGACTTGCCTTATTTACTCTGACACCATCTAGCAGGCTGACCTCATCGGTTCGCGTTAAAACCTACAACGTGCCCTTCAGAGGTCAAACTATACAGGGCCTAAGTGAATACTGCCATCGTCTTTATGACTCAAGAAACATGAGGACAGCCTTATAATGCTCCTATATATTCAGTGTTCCCCCCCTAAGAAGAGAAGATTACGAAGTAACCTTACCTAGAAGTCAATTTCCAACTCTTCTGAACGAGAACGGGCCCCCCGAGGTACGCAAGTGAGTGGGCCTCAACCTAACTCCTACAGGGACCAGAACTTGGCGGGTGGAGGGAAATTCACCAAGTCACCTGAATTGATCGGCGAGGTGCCAGTGAAAGCGTTGCACAGCAGAGGGTCGATGACGTTCAACGTAGGGAGTTAATGTGCTGTGAGATAGCCGCAAGAGGCTTTCTCAGCCCGACTTCGTGTCCTCTCGTTGGACCGTGACTGATGGAGCACCTTGAAGAAGCTTCCTAAGTTCAAGGGGTCCAACCTCAATACATCGATGCCACTCAAATATAAAATAACTCCATCCAGACTTTGGCACTGGCAGGCGACCGTTATTCGTCACTCGGCTCGTTAACAATGCGCTGGGCGATACCGCGATCAGCTTCTTCTCGAATATATCACTGCCAGAGTGGCGAGCCTTTCCGCATGTCTCCTTAGGGCTCCCTCAGCCTTGCTGGCATTGATCACGGTCAACTGATCGCCATTATGATTTAGGTTAGGTTCGTGGTCTAGTGCCCGTGGCATCGACCCCACAATCGTCGTCGCCAATCGATGATGAATGCCCGATCATCTTCTTCCCTGGCCCCATATTACACGACAGAAGCTCATGTGCGGGGAACGATTCAATTGCAGTTTGACACGTTCTCGAATATCTGATAAGTTTCTCGGTTCACCTGACCAATCTTACTAGGGCTTACGCCCTAGTATGAGAACTACTCCACCACCCCAGCGGCCGTTAGGTTTATGTACGTCAAAAGTGGTGTCGCCCAGATCGCACTGGATACCCCCTGACCAAACGTGCTGAAGCCATTGTCTCCAGCATATATAAGGAGGGTGCGCTGACCCTCATTCTTCAACATCCGCTTCTCATTTACTTGTGAGTTACATCTTCTGCTAGCGTGGTTTACACTTAACTTTTCTTATCCTAGTTGAACCCAAATGCCTTGTACTATCAACTTCGTTGGTACTATTGCACGATGGCTGCCCAAGGACCCCGATGTCATTCGGGAGTATCATCATAATCACCTCGTCGAGCTCGCGAAGAATGGAATCTTCACGGCGGCAGGCGATGTCGACGAGAAACAGCTCTCACTCGTTATCCTCGAGTTCAAGAAGGTCATTGAGGACAATAGCGAGTTATTCAGAGACTTCCATGAAATGTTCGAACAGGTACCCCCAAACCCGAACCCGGGCCAAAAATCGGTAAGTATCATATTCAAGTTACTTTCCTCCACTAGGCATCACCAACACACGCTCACTTTGATGTTTCATTATCAGATCACGAACTATTTGGAGCTCCTCGCTGTTCTTGACAGAACCATCACCCTGGCACCGACCTATAGCTACACCAGCCCTCTTGTGAGCGGTGTCCCCATGTACGGGGTCCTTGCTCCTTTTTGCAACACTCAAGCCGGTTACCACGCTTTCACGAGCGCCAAAGTCAATGCGGTGTTCCACAAGCTTTTCAATGAGTGGACTAGGTTCCTCCTGTCTCCAGCATCGCGCAACGTGTTGGTCGACACCGAGGGCGGCTGGTTCAGCCCCGAGGCGATGAAGGTTCAGGACGACCGACTTGGTATGCCTTTCGACCGAGCATGGGTCTGCTACCCAGAGAAGGACAACATGGGATTCACATCCTGGGACGACTTCTTCGTCAGACGCTTCAGAGAGGGTATTCGCCCCACCATCGCTCCTTCTAACCCAAGGTTAATCAACGCAGCCTGTGAAGCCATCACCTATAGAGTCGTCAGTGGTGCCCAGGCTACGGATCAATTCTGGCTCAAGGATATGCCCTACTCACTCGACCACATCCTTAACTATCACCCCCTCGCATCCCAGTTGGTGGGAGGCACTGTCTTCCAAGCTATGCTCAGCTCTCTTGATTACCACCGCTGGCACAGTCCAGTAGATGGACGGGTCGTTGCTGTTCAGATCGTCCCGGGCACATACTATGCCGGACGACTGGACGACGACCAGGACCCGGACATCATCTCCCGTTCGCAAGCGTTTGTGACCGCGATCTCTACTCGGGCACTTATCTTCATCGAGTCTGACAACGCCAACATCGGGTTGATGTGCTTCGTTGGAGTTGGTCTTGGAGAGATTTCGACGACCAAGGTCGAAGTCAGGGAGGGTGACGTCCTCAAGAAGGGAGATGAACTTGGGTCGTTCCATTTCGGAGGCTCAACTCACCTTCTGATCTTCCGCCCTGAGACACAACTGACGTTGGAGGATGGTCCTGATGACCCCAACGAGGCTAGGAAGGTCGGAAGTGTGCTGTTCTGCGTTGATAATCCTCCTGTTCAGTGAAGTCTGATGACGGGCTTGTGATGTATGAAAAAGAAACTAAGGACGGGTTTGTAGGATATGATTGTGTACACTAGCGTATCATGATATCGATGAGTTGCTATGAGTTCCAGGCACGTACTTGCCTGATTAGCTGACCTGAATGGAAGGCGTCGAGACTAGATCATATGGGTTGCCAGTGAATCCCGTACCGCGTGGAGGTGGTAGCACGAATCGAATCAAGAATACATCTATGTATTATGATTAGATTGCCGAGATCAGCCTGAGTGGCGAGCCTCGCCTCCTCGTCCTCGCATATCACAATTTATCATAGATGCAGTCGACGAAGTACTAGTATACTAAGTACTGTACTAGTAGTTGTAGTATATGCAGCGGGACTTGCGCGGAACGAGTCAAAATTTGATAATTTGCCAAGCCACACCATATCAGCGGCAACAGCAATTTGTCCGTGGCCCCTTATTACTTCGGTTCTTTGACAATTACCTTTCGACCTTTTCAACCCGTCCCCAGGTATAAATTCATAGCCTGCTCCTTCTTTTTTTTCTTTCTCTCCCTATACTTCTCAAAATTCACTCATTCGACAATGCCCGCAGTTAACAAGATCTGTTGCAGTATGTTCGATTCACTAGTTTACAGAGACCGTGTTGTCACTTATTTCAATGTTTCTAGTTGGTGCTGGTTACGTTGGTGAGCGCCAAAACGTCGAAAATGGCCGGTGACTTTGTGATACTAAAAACTATTCCTGGATGTCCATAGGCGGTCCCACTTGTGCAGTCATCGCTCTCAAGTGCCCCCATCTCCGGGTCACCATCGTCGACTTGAACCAGTCTCGTATCGACGCTTGGAATAGCCCAGATTTCAACCTTCCAATCTACGAACCTGGCCTCGACGATGTTGTTCGTCAAGCGCGCGGTCGTAACCTCTTCTTCTCCACAGACGTCGACAAAGCCATTCAGGAAGCCGACCTCATCTTTGTCAGTGTCAACACCCCCACCAAGAAGAGCGGTGTAGGTGCTGGTTTCGCTGCCGACCTAAAGTTCGTATCCCTCCATCAAATTTTCACCCCACCCACCAAGCTGACCGTTCTTGTCTTCTACAGCTACGTCGAGCTTGCCACCCGTCGCATTGCCGCGGTCGCCAACTCGAGTAAGATTGTTGTCGAGAAGTCCACAGTACCTTGCCGTACCGCCGAGTCGATGCGCACTATCCTGGAGGCTAACTCCCGTCCTAACTGCCGTTTTGATATCCTGTCAAATCCTGAGTTCCTCGCCGAGGGAACTGCCATCACAGATCTCTTCTCCCCCGACCGAGTTCTCATTGGATCCCTTCAAACCACGGAGGGAAAAGCTGCCTGTTCTGCCCTCTCCGAGGTTTACTCTAACTGGGTCCCGTAAGATCCTCCTTTTCATTGTAGTGACCGCTGAAGGGCTGATATCTTGTCTGCAGAAAAGACCGCATTCTTACCGTCGGCCTTTGGTCATCCGAGCTTTCCAAATTGGCAGCGAACGCGATGCTTGCCCAGCGAATCTCCTCCATCAACGCTCTTTCCGCCATTTGTGAGGCCACAGGTGCCAACATCGATGAGGTTGCACATGCCGTTGGTCGCGATTCCCGTGTTGGGCCCAAGTTCTTGCGTGCCTCTGTCGGCTTCGGTGGATCATGCTTCCAGAAGGATATCCTTAACCTCGTATACCTCAGTGAATCCTTGCACCTACCCGAGGTTGCCAATTACTGGAAGCAAGTTGTCGTCATGAACGAATACCAGAAGAGCAGATTCTCAAAGACTGTCGTGGACACGCTCTTTAACACCATCACTGGAAAGGTGGGTATCCACCTTTTTATTATTATTATCTTTTTACGTTTTGAGTTTATTTTTGGTGCGAGATTAATGCATTAAACCCCTTTTCCTTACCTATTTATCCAGCACATAGCGGTTCTAGGCTTCGCCTTCAAGGCTGACACTGGCGACACCCGCGAGTCAGCAGCTATCTCCATCATCCGGGACTTCCAGTCGGAAAAGGCTTTCGTGAACATCTATGATCCCCAGGTCGAGCACGGGCAGATTTGGGCCGACCTTGCCGAGGCTAGCCCATCGATGCCACCTGCTACCAGTAAGTTCCCTTCCTACAGCTCCATCCTTGTCATGTTCCCTCCCATTACTCCCGAATCCGACGACACCCTTCACATCCCAAGCTTGCTCGCTCTCATGTACTCATGATTTGCACCCTTACAGTGCAGAAGCAAATAAAGATATGTAGCTCTGCACTCGAAGCATGCAAGGACGCCGAAGCTGTCGTCATTGCCACCGAATGGAAGGAGTTCCGGGATATCGACTGGGAAGCGGTTTATCAGGGCATGAACAAGCCCGCTTTCATCTTTGATGGCCGTCTCCTCCTCGACGCTGATAAGCTCCGGAAGATCGGGTTCAAGGTCAGTCTTTTGTCAATCGCACGTCACCCTCTTTCCGTATCTTTTCCCAATGTCAAAGAGGGAGTCGCCGCTGACGGCATTACATTCTTTTCTGATATGGAATTACAGGTGACTGTCATCGGTCGTGGCGAGAAACTGTAGGTCGTAGGCGCCTCGAAATCCGGACAGGCGCACAAGCGTGGCGTGACACGGTGCGTTGTCAAACGAGTCCTTGGAAAGTTCGAGCGGACGTCGTCACGTCTACATGCAAACGTCTTCCCCTGAGATTACTTGGCATCGTAGCTAAAACGGATAATTATAATACATGAACGTTTGAACCTTGTTGTGACGCTTCTTCCTTCATTTGCACCACTCCCGAGTCGGGCATATTGCTCGTTATATGGTGATATCATTGATCACAATCCCTGAATTCAGAGCGGAAGTGGGAATTCTTATCTGTGTATCACTGAGTTGGTGCATCGCCTTACAGTGATTCTCTGGAGAGCACAGCCAATTCGAAAGTAAGTTGTGATGTGCTCGCGCTGTAGCGATAACTGGAAGAAAGCAACCCGAGCCCAAGAAAGATCCTGTACATGACCACTGGGGTTGTGACCATTGTAGTATGTAGCAGCCCGTATTAATTATCACCATGCATAACGCGTGCTAGAAACCAACAACATTTTCGTACGAACGACACTAATGGCTATATGTATTCGTCGCAGTACTAGCGTCAAGGATAACAACAGAAAGAGCACGCATATCATTTATGCTCTCAGAGCCCCAAATTTCAGCAGGAGCAAAATCGACAACACGAGAGGGGCTGCATGCAAACAGAAGGCAAGGGGAGATATAAAAGCTGGAAAGACCACGACAAAGTATTGGAGAGGAAGGATGAAATGGGACGAAGCATGACTAGCATATACATAGTGAGAGATCCGTTCACATCCCTGGTGGATGGAAAAAATCGAAGCATTGGTGCCATCGTACGTTGAGATCGAGTACGCGGTCTGACTGCGTTGGGCGGCTGCCTTGCAAGGTGTGAGGTGGGCCACTGAAATCTATGTGTCAGCTCGCTTCAATGCACCCCCAAGGATCCAGAACAGGAATGGCAAAAGAACATGACCAGCCACCTGATGATGTGACTGAAAAGTGGATCATAATGATGGGACGATACGAAGACGCCCGGATCACCCATCATCCTGACTCGTCTTCCGAATAATCACCCATTAATTCCCCATATGCGAGAAATGGAGGGACTCGGGTGGTGCTGACCAGGACTGACATACTGCTGTGTATGCCTACTCGGGTGAGCCTGATATGGAGGCGAACTCGTCGGCTGACTAGCCGTGGCTGATACAATGGCGGGATCCACAAAAGCCGGACTGCTCTGCCAATGTGACTGACGGTGCTCAGAAGGCGGAGTAAATACATGCCCGGAGGGACCAGACGGACCGAATGACGTCTGATAGGGTGCCTGAGGGAGGTGCTGTGGCGTTCCAGGTGCCAATGACAGCGATCTACCAACGGCCGAAAAAGACCGCCGCGACTGGAAATGTGATGACGGGTGCATGGCCAGCTGTTGAGCCACCTGAGTGGATTCATATTGTGGCGACCACGAGTGCTGCAGATTTGGCGAGGGGAGGGTTTGAGTTATGGCGTTACTTTGTATGCCTGTGGGCGGGGAGTTGAATGTAGGGAGTGAGCTTTGGTCCAGTGAAGTTGACCAGATTGAATTCCCAAACGGGAATTGTGGCTGGATAGCGCTCGTTGTCTGAGGACGGGACGAGCGGGCGACGTCAGTGGTATTTCGTGGCAGTCCCATGACATTATTAAGAAGGTCTTGAGCGGTGGTACCAGGGACGATTGCAGGGGATCTGGGAGCTGCCCGAGAGGATGTCGTGGCGCTAGGCACCTTGGCTTTTGACGATGGCTCATTTGCCTTCATGACGCTCGGCATAGCAGGGGTGACAGGCAGAGCGGCGGACACAGCGGCCGGGGGTGAACCAAGCGCTCTAAACAGTTGCGTTAGCTTCGGTAGCTCTGAATCTGAAAAATAGGACAAAGGTACAGACCTCGGATTCCAAAGAATGACCTCCCCATCTTCATCATCCTCCGACGCCCCATGATCCTCAAGTGCTTCCCTAAAGGCGTCGCCCACCGGGTCATCATTGTCCGTTCGGTACGTGTTGTCTGTCATCGCATCCTCTTCTTGCTCCAGCACATGCTGTAGAACTCGGTCGCCTGAAGCATATGATAAAATTTGATCGACAGCCTGGGGAGCGGGCTCGTTGATCTGCGCCGATGGGATCCTGGAAGTGCTATCGTCGAACTTAAAAATGTTGCCTTCTACACCGATGGGGCAAGTCTGCGGATAGCCACATAGGTTCAGATATTGGTTACACGCGGCAACAATTTAATTCTCACTTCGAGGTCAGCGAGCTCCTTCGCGTCCTTGAGTAGATCCCATATCCTCATTAGCTGCTCCTCATTTGGATGAACTTTCTCTCGACCTTGTGGCAGCGAGCCATTCTGCTTGCGCTCTGCTCCTTCTCCAAAACTTCCCCCAGTCAATACTCCATCCACCAAACGATCTCGTAACGGGAGGAAACCCCTAAGATCGACATCCTCGTCCAGCGGCGTTGTAATGGGAGGCAATCTGTCCGAGGGAAATATGCGGCTCAATGCGTTGTAAAACTGGGCAAATTGAACCCAAAACAACGGCATCTCCTCAATTAATTTTCCTCGAGTACCTTTGCCGGCGGATCCTAGCTTCGCTACATTAGAGGATTGGGCGGCATGAAGAACATATTTGATGTTGGCCGCAAGCCACTTGCTTGCGATTCGTAGAGCTGGTAGGGTACGTCGGAACGGCGCTGTGATACGCTGCGCGAGGTCGTTCTCTGCGGCGTCCTCAGGGGGCACAGCAAGCTCTCTGGCGCCAACCTCGAGAAGAACACGGTGGATAGTAATGACATGCATCAAGATATGTGATTCGGTCACTGCCGGGTCTGGAAGTCCACCGGACCTCCTATCCGAAGGCGGTGAGGTGTCGCGGATCATATGATGTTTCCAGAGGGCTCCTTCAGAAAGGACGACAACTTTGGACACAGTCTCGATCGGAAGAATCCGATCTGACACGAGGCCCATGAAGTCGTTTGCGACATCACCTGCATGTACAACGGGATTCATTTTAACCCTGTGAGAGTATTGCGTGACACAAAGGAAGAACTGCGTTTAGAGGAAATACTAACCTGTCCGAACCTAATCGCCATAAAGCATGCAAGAGGACAACCTTCTCCTTGAAGTATTCGACCCTCAACCGAGGCGGTAATTCTCCCGAATCTGGTGCGGGGGCCTGAGCACCTTCCTTGATCTTCTTAGTCTGCTGATCGAGTGCCTTGTTGAGAATCTTCTTGACATTTTCTGATGCGGTGTCGTATGGTTGGCGGACGCAGAGTGCTCTATAATAATGAAGAAGAGAACTAAACATGTCACTCTGGTAAAACGCAAGAATGGCAAGCTGATGTGAAGGATTGCCTTCACATGGGACCAGCAGACGCGCTTGCTCATAGCATTGGATAGCCTTATCGTAATTTCGTGCCCGCGGGATTGAGTCGAAGGTAGGTATGCCTCCCCTCCTATTTCGGCCGCCTCGTTTTGCAGGCACCATACCATCCTCGTGACCGGCCTTTGGGCGACCACCACCCTCGTTGTAAAGCTCCCGGTATCTGGCAATATCACCCAGACAAACGATAGCCTTGCTCAAAATTGCAAGTCTGCTGTCATGCTCCGTCGGATCCAGTGTAGGCGTACTATCTTCAGGTGGAAAGGAAAACTGATTGCGCCCATGATTTGGATTTGAAACACCGTTGGTGTCACCTGAATCAGGGAGATTAGGTATGTTGACGTCGTCTGAAGGAGTGGAGATATTCAGGGCAACCAAAATTGTGTGAGCTTCGTGTAAAGCGAAAGATCGTTGGTATCGGACTATAAGCTGGGTCCAGAATTTTTCCTCCTCTGCCAGGAATTGTCTGAAGCGCTGCATGAGCTTTCGATATTCCACGGAACCATGACCGCCCTGGCGAGGCTGGTGACGGGGTGCGGACTGTAAAGTTCGGTCGAGCGTGGCTAGGCTCTGCTTGTAGTGAGAGATAAATTGATAAGATGCCTGCATCCATAGGTGGGTTTCAGCATCTTTTGACTCCTTTGCGTAAGGTTCGACGAGTAAAAGCCGAAGGTATTGTCGTCGTAGACTTGGATAAAACATCAACGTTTTGTTATTGGACAGTGTAGGATAGTTTGCTCACTTCTTGCGGTAAAACTCGACCTCCTTATCCCAAGGATTATGTGTTTTGAGGAGTTCTTTCAAACCCTGGTGTAAACCTTTGGCCTCTCTAAATCTACATTAGCTCAACCGCCGAGCCGAGCGGATCGAAAGTTGCGAATACCTCGCGAGATGTGAAGCCGAGTCGGACATGGCTTGGGAGAATAAAAATGCAGGGGCTATATACCCATTTTCTGGTGGGCTCTGATGTCGATGTTCAGCACTATGTGCTGACTGTGGTTGTTCAGAAAGGCTATGGGCGAGAGGAGTCGTGGGAAACGATGATGAAGACCAAGGTTCCCCTACTACATACTACATTACCTACTACTTCTCCCAGGCTGCATCTTAACCAAAGCGTCAGCTCTTTCTTTGTTGGGCTAAGGCTAGGATGCTTCAGACTGGGTATGAACGAGTATCATTGACACTTGATCTCCTTTTGTTCACAGTAATTAACACACCATTTCTCAGGTTGACGTTTACGCTCTGCCTTCGATCTGTCTTTTCGTGAGGACCTCGATCCAGTTCAATAGTTCCGAACTTCAACTACCGTGACATTGACAACTCACTCGCTTGGTAGGCTACTATAGGCGTTTCCGACTTCGTATACATCCCTTGGCAAGTTAACCTCAGTGGACAACTGAGGTGTAGACCTGTGAAGAGACCGAAGGAGCGGCCCAACGTCGGACCGGTGTTGCAAGTCCTCATAAGCGGGTCGGGGTTAAATTTTTCTTTTTCACTCGTAATTGGCTAAATTACCACCTCAGGTGAGCGGACTCGTGCCGACTGGCATTCCTGTTCTCAAGATCTCGTGTTTCAGCAGTCATGTATGTAGCGCCGCCGCGGTCATGGCTTTGCGGCCTCTGGTCAGGATCTACCTATCGTATGCAATGGGTTTGCATTGTAATATTACGCTTATCTATAACAGGTACTTAGACTAAGTAGGTTTCGACTTCGTTCAGTAGGCCATCATGACATGGGACGATGTCGGACTGAACCCATGACGAATATTAACACGACCATTAACTAATAATGTAGTACACATCGAAATAGAATGCTCAGAGGCTTTCTGCTTCAGCGAAAAGGTTTTTTACTCGACAAGGGGAGGGCACGACTCGGAGGACGTCTTCCGCCCTCATAAATTATCGATATACTAGGTATGTTCTGTCGTTTAGCAGCACCCTTGAAAGCTATTACAGTAAGATAAAGGGGACATCAAATTTCGACTTTTTAATTATATCAATCAGAGGAGAGCGCCTAAAAGTATAGATTGAACACTGATCTGCACTGTATTACTTGCCAACCTCGAGACGAGTCGCGAGACTTTCGGATGGAAGGTACTTAGTAGGGAGGGCACTAACTCGAGAGAGGGGGGGTGATTTGGTAAAGTTCTTGCTCAGTTTCTGCTGTGTCGCACTTACTGTAACTGTGTTTCGTCCCCTGGAATCAAAACAATTTGCACTTTTCGGGATAGATTAAATAATATTTGTTTTTGCCATCTAGGTCCAGTCCATTTTGCTTGAGCCGGGTCTCCGCATATACATATCAATTTACTTGTCTTTCAAGTTCTATAAGTTGCCCATCAGGTACCTGCCATCATACATTACCCCCTCCCGAGTCCACAGTAGATAAAGCCTCGCATACTTGCTTCGTTCTACTCAAACACCTCTAACTAACACGCATATCATACCCACCGCATTAGCACTATACAGGCCCTACACGTCCTTATACCCATCATTCTGCCAATTACAATGCCTCCTTTCTACGAACTTGCTGTCGCCCGTTTTATGCAATCGTCATCATCGTCATCATCGAAACCCCAATGGGTCATCGCTGTCGTTTTCTCCCCGTCCTCCGCTCATTCATTAATCTACCAAATCGTGGGCTCACCCGCAGACTACAGTCTCGACGCACCACAGTCCGTCACGTTGAAAGAGGGCAGATAATGGTTACATGGGGAAAGCATCTGTCGGGTTGGTGGACTCGGAGAAGCTCCATCAACTACACACCGCTCTCGCCTCAATCCCCATCGTCCATGGGAATCCCGCGTGGAGCTCTCACAATTGGGTCATGGAGGGCATATCAGCGCTGCGGAAAGTGGAGGGGTACCACATCGATAAGCATGTGACGTTCCAGTGGGTGTCGGAGCGGCTGGGCGAGAAATAGTGGTCTAGAACGAGAGCGAGGTGCCTTCCCGGAATGTCAGGTTTCGCGAAGGGGAGAGGAGTTTGGCGGGGGATTGTAACGCTTGATCGGGGACTTTGATACCATGACTGTTTTAGATGGCGTGTATGTTGGGACAATGTCGAACTCTGTAGCACGGTAGCGGATATGTATTCAATGTCCTTGGTAGATCTTCGCACTGTACTTAGAGCATCGGATGGGCACTTTTTCTTTAACGGGAACTTCGGACTTTCGACGCTTCTATCTCGCAATTTGGCCGATTCGAGGACGGAGCGCGGGAGTATGCTTCTCACCTAGTTATCCATGCATCAGAAAGAATCCTTGCATGTTGCCAATCCAATGGGGGTCATTCGGATGCTCACCGAGAAAGGACTTGATGAACACAAGAATAGAGTTGACAGGGTGTCACTGCTGAGATAGATGCCATTTCCTCGAAGACAACACACGAAACCCACGGTTGTCGATACCGGCATTCCTTCGAGAATTGTTTCGTCCCTTGATACGTAAAGCGTACCAGTTGGCGGTAAATGTTCTGCTCCTAAGCACACCTTCAGAGGACCAAAGAATGGTCCACGTCCACCTGTCACGACAAACTTCACAGCAAATCGGTTTCATTTCGGGAGTCGGATATACAAACACATTCCCACCCATGGAATGGGTTTGATCGATCATCGATCAGGCCTCAGGGTTAATGGATTATCGTAATTCCTTGCATGAGGGATCCGCAGAATAGGTGAGTCAATCACGACTGACTTGCGACTTCCCAGGGTTTCTTCCTCAGCGGCGCATTTGACATAGTTGGAGTGTGGTCCTGGTGGTGCATTGCAAGTCAGAACAGTATGTCAGCGTCGAGCAGTGTTCAACTTACGTTTAAAGTATCAGGGATAGCTTTATTGTTTGGTATGTCTTCTGTCGTTCCCTGCTCTATCAGACACTTCAGCTCGGCGAAAGTGAGCGTGCGCGTTACTTCGTGTTCAAGTTGCGAGGATGTATGTCCACTTTCGCTCTGAGGAGAGTCATCCAAACCCGTGTAGTGAGCCTGGACATCCTCGAGGCTTATAGCGTGGTCAGCGACACTGTGAATGCGGATAACACAACACCATGAAACGATTACTGCATCTACCAGAAAAGAGTTATCAAAGTCACACACCGGTTGAAGTAGAAGACCTGAGTCTTCAGGATAAGCTCAGATCTCTCATCATCGGGCATGTTGCTCGTTGATTCATGAGCGAGTATTCCAGAAAGACCTTGCTAAGAAGCGTCGGAAGGTTGGACGTGGACATGTAACGTGGACGGACGTACCTGGAAGACTTCATCTGATGAGAAAGGATAACTATGGAACTGTTTTAGAACCGCAGCAAGCGGTGAAGCGCTGCGGCCTTGGAGAGGTTCGGACATGCTTCTGTTAGCAGTCACCGCTTGGAGTAGAGTGTAGAGTTAAACGGCCGCCCGCAGAAGGACATGTTTGATGGATTTGAACTTCTTTGAAGTATGGGTGGTCGTTGCCTCTCTCCCAAAATGGAAAGTGGCGTTATAAGATCGACTAAGTACTTTCCCGCCAACTACACTGGAGCACCCTTCAACTCAGAGAAAACTTGAACTCGGTTTACAGATATACGTCCGACATGTCGTCTAGCATTAGCAAGATAGCGACTGAAAGGAACCAGCGAACCCTTATGGAACTTGCAATGCAGCCGGGAAATGGTACCGTATTCTTCTGACACACCCGAGACCAATGCAAGCTCAACGCACGCACGAACCTCCATCCTGCAGACGTCTGTGCAGACTGTAAAGCGCGTGCTCCACGATGGGCTTCATACAATATTGGCATCTTCATCTGGTCCGTGATGACTTTTGCATACTTGTTTACCGTCACAGACGTTGAGAAGGGAATAGTGTGCATTGTGCCAGTATCCACCGCAAGATCGGCACACATATCACAAAGGTGTATGTCCATTACCTTCATTTATACTGATTTCTTAGTTGAGCATGTGTGACGTGCCCTCAGGAAGAGCCTCACTCTTGATGCATGGTCCAAGGAACAAGTCGAGGTCAGACCTTCATCTTCTTTGACATTAATAGCTACCTGAGCCCAGCTCAATGGGTCACAAAAGGTCATGAAAGATAACGGAAACGTCAAGTCGAACGAGCTATACAACCCCAATGAGACTCGACACCCTCCACCAGCGAACATGATTGATTCCGAGCGCGACTCCGAGCTCGAGAAATTCATTCGATGTATGCAACCCGTCACTCATCCCTCCACTTTATATCTTAATTCATTTCCAGCAAAATACGAATTCAGGCGGTTCATGGACCGAAAACCTGCATCGCAGCCGTTCGTGCCGCCGCCGAGGACCACCTCTGCAGCTGTGTCTCCTCGGCCTCGTTCAATGCCCGTAACAGCCAGCACAATTGCACGAAAAACGTCACCTATTCCTCCTCCACTTCCTGCCAAAACACCACAAAACATGCCTTCAAAGCTTAATACCTCGGGTAGTATGCCCTCGTCACCTTTGCACAATACTCCTCTTCCTATGCGGTCTGCTCAACCTCTTCCTTCCTATGTGAACCTCAAGCAGCCAGCTGCAGCACCTGCACCCGCGTCTGCACAACCTTCCATGCCCAGGCACCAAGTATGGGACGACCTCATCTCACTCCAGGACTCTTCCCATTCGCCGTCTCTTCCCCTCCAATACCAGCCTCCTAGTTTATCCATACCCATGTCGTCTCCCCACCAACCGCAGCAACCACGATTCCATCCAGCGCTAAACGTGCCCCCAAATCCATTCGCAAACATAACTCTCAGTCAACACTCCCCTACCCAGATCATTACCCCATTAACACTCTCCCCAACCATTCAGCCCCCATTCGGGCCATCCACGCCCCTCGCAAGTCCATCCATTCATCTGGGTTCTTCGAATCCGTTCAGCCACCCCCAGTTTACGGGTATGTCCCCCGGGGCGCACGTAACCGCGTGCCCTGCCAATCCTTTCCCGTCGCCGCTAGGGATGCAGCACACGCAAGCGGCGCAGCCTGCACAGGTACAGGGGTCCCTTGTGGCTAATCCTATAGGGATGATGTTCATGCAGCAGCAATTGAACCAGACGCCGACGCTGGCGCTCTCGCCGGGCGCGCCACCTCCATTCTCGGCCGCTGGGCCGTCCCAAGCTCCTTTCCCAATAGGTGCGGAAGCTCACTCACCGTTCTCGGCGATCGCGCAGACACCATTCTCTCTGTCTGCGCTGCCCATGCAGCAGTCGCAACAACTATTCTCGGCGGCGTCGCCCCACCCTGCGTTTGACGCAACTCCGTTTTTGTCACAGCAGCAGCCACAACAGCAACAGCATATGTCGACGACTCCATTTTGCGGGTGGCCTGGGCAAGGTGGACAGGGGGGGTATTGAGTCCCCCAGCCCGGGAATTTCGGCGTTTTGGGGCTGGCGTGTTCGAGACGGAGGGATTTGGACCGATTCCATTAGGCGCGTCGATAGATATACCATAGAGTTTGAACTTTGGGTCAGAGTGGGTTGGGACGATACATGAGTTTCCTACTACGTTGATTACACGCGGACTCTTGCTTATAATATACCGTGTTCAGCCTTGTTAGTTGAGTTGTTAATAGCTAGCATCCGGCGAGTCGAATTCGTTGAGTGATATGGAAAAGTGACCATGGGGTATGCAAATTTCACAGCAAGGCGGTATGTATGCAAAGTAAATCCAAGAAAAACTTGACCCGAACCACGGTCGAGAACTGCCCACGACACCAATGACACCGGCTGTCGGCCATTGACCAACCATCGGCACTTCTCCTACACATTACAGTTACAGTATCACCAAACACGTCCTCCCGTCAACGTCACACACCTCTCGCTATTCACACCTCAGCACAGACATGTAACATCCCCCCTATAGCTAGTCATCCTCATCCACCTCTCCACCCCTCCTAAACAACGCCAGCAAGTCGTCCATTCCGAGTTTCATATTCTTGATCTTGTCACCACTCAAGGCGGCCTTGGTAAGTTCTCGTTTGGCATCCTGGAGCTGCGACATTGGAACGGCGTTAGTACTCGGGTTGTATCCCAACGGTTAAGGGATATCAGGGTGCCGTGGATAAATTTTAACGTTCAAGAGTGTCAAGTATGGGTGTTCTCCTAAACGAGACGGTGCCATCGAATATGAAGGGGATAACAACAGGCAATGATAAAAGAGACAGTAAAGGGGAATGGAGACAAGAAAGGGAGGGCAAGCATTGCGTACTCGTGGTTGTACATACCTGTAGGATCCGCGTCTCCACCGTATGGGGTATCATTAGCTTGTAAATATTGACGTCCCGCATCTGTCCGTATCGATGGGCTCGATCGTATGCCTGGTCCTGTTTTCACATAATTTCGCATTTTCGAATCAGTCGTGCGGTTTTAGGTTTGCAGTTTAGCGAGAGGTGTGAATATATCCCGGTCGGACGCGAAAACGCAGTTATAACGAGGACATGCCGCATAATTGGTGCAGGGGAGAGGGTGAGTTTCGAATATAGAGTTGGGCAGTAGTATGGGAGGGCAGGGCAATCGCAGAATGTGGATTTGACGGCACATCGCAGTGCAGAAAGGATCCCAAGTATCGAGGAAGGATGTCGATAATTAAGACCGAAAACAAAGACATAGCACAAATAACAGAGACGGTCCTCGATCAGTAACACGCAGAATAAGGTCGGAATGAAATGTCCGAAGACTCACCTCAAGTGCAGGGTTCCACCACATATCAACAAGAATCACGTTGTTGCATGCGGTAAGGTTGAGGCCTGTACAAGTGTAAAATATCACCACCCCACTCGACCACAGCAGATTCAATAAACGTTGTGTCGGCACCATAACGCATAACGCAGCGTGTATGCGACGTGTAAGAGATGAGTGAAGTGGAAGGATTTTGTAGTTAATGCGCAATCAGTGATCAGAAACGTGTGCTGCCACGCATGTGAATTACGAAAGCGAGATGAAAGAGACATTGAACTTCTCCGGAACATGTTCCACGCTCGGATGAGACGTCGCGGAAACGCGACATTCGTGAGGAGCAGAGAACACCCCAAAATTGGAGATGAGCACCCGAAATGGGTAGAGGATTATGATGGTACTGGAGGTTTGTACGTGATGTGATAGGGACTCAGGGAATGGAAAGAAGGGAAGAAAACAGGGGAAGGAGGTAACCGCAAACTGAGACGAAACGTACCAGTACTACCCGCTTTGAAAGAGATCAGGATACAACGCGTGCTCTTGCTGTCCCGAATTTTCTCGAGGCTAGCTTCACGTTTGTCCTTGGGCATTGAACCGTCATCTTGCATTTATGATTCACCAATCAGCATACGTCACAATGCGCCATAAGCCAGGAAGAGGAGCGGAAACAGAGGGAGGAGCATCAGAGAAAATAACAAAGAACACCTACATCGAACATGCTTAATCCCTTGCGCATCTAAAAACGGCTCTAACAAATCCAACATGCTCGTAAATTGCGAAAAGACAATAGTCTTCTCCACTCCCTCCGAGCGCTCATCGATCATCTTTAAAATCTCTAGAATCTTTTTGATCTTGGCTGACTCGGGTGGCAGCTTGGAGTTCGTTGCTATGGCCCGCTCGGCGGTTTTGGCGACAAGGAGACATTCCTTGCAGTGTGAGTCGTCTCCTGCAGGCAGACTGCGTGATACGAGGTAGGTGAAAGTTCAAGGAAGAAAGTATGTTGCGGAGGGAGACGAGAACGTACAGCGTCTGACATAATTGACACTTCCGCGCACCCGACATTCCCATCTGTCCGAACATCGCTACGAGGTCTGCGTCATCTTCTTCGTCATTGGCAGCCTTCGGTTCATCAGCATCCTTATCTGCACGATAATCCTTGGAAACAAGTGAGGGGTGGTTGCACGCTACGACGACCAATCAGCATGTCTTTGACGCTCACCCCACAGTACTAGAATGAAGCCACTCACCTTGTCTAAGCCTAAGCAGTAACACCAATACATGTGTATAGTTGACATTCTCAGCTCGAACGAGCTTGTCCACCTCGGAAGTCATCCTGGTTTCAAGGCGTCTGTAGAACTCTTTCTCCGTATCGTTGAAAGAACATTCTACGAGCTCGAGGATACGTTCGGGGAGTTCGAGAAGTGGCTTGCCGTTGATGACTTGAGTCTTGGTTCGGCGAAGCATGACCGCTTTCAGGACAACCTGGTGGGAAAGGCGTACGATAGGGATGATGAAAGTGAGTTGAAGATGATGACACATACTTGTAAACGTTTCAGTGCACGCCCTGGACGTCCGCTTTTGGCGGGTTTTGCGATTTGCTCGTTGAAGGTCTGCCAGTCATTGAGAGGGCGAATGCGTAGGAATTTGATTAGAGAGTAGAGCTCCTCAACGGTGTTTTGCCTGTGTAGTTACCATTGCGTCCAATCAAAAGCAACGTAAGGGAGATGCACACACGTACATCGGAGTCCCAGTGAGACACCACCTAAACTTGCCCTCCAATTCGCAACATGCAAGGGCAGCCTTAGTGTTTCTGTTCTTGATGTTATGGGCCTCATCTGCACATAAAGCCTCTTTAGTACACACTACCACTAAATGTGGAAGGAAGACGCAACGCACCCAGTACAATGCGGAACCACTTCACCTGGAACAACGCGTCCTTCGTCTTCCCACCGCTCCCCACCCCCCTCTTATTCGCCACCAACTTCTTCGTAAATCCATCCGAAGACTCCGAATCTGAGGCATTAGCCACAACCTTTGACTTTGATTTCGGCTTGGACCTAGACTCATCCTTGGCCGCTGGCGCAAAAGCCGCGTATTCAGATGCGACGGTGGGGTAGGATGTCACGACGACGTGAGCTTGTTTGAGTTTAAGAGGGTCCGTCGTACGGCTTTGGCCGTGGTGCTCTATTACGCGAAGGCCTACTGCCATGTGAGAAATCTCGGCAGCCCATTGGGAGACGAGGGCCACAGGGCAGATGACGCTGCAGGAAATGAGGTGAGCATTATTATGCTATTAACTTTGCTAAGCGGTGGCGAACTTACAGCGTGCTCGCTGCCCACCCCTCCGCCTTGTCGGATTTCTTGGCACGGCCATCGACGATCCGGGTGAGAGTCTGGATCGTTTTTCCGAGACTGGGTACTTCTCATCAGACTAGCATCCTGTATAAAATCCTCATACTCACCCCATATCATCAGCTAGTATGCCACCTGTCTTCTTCCCAGTCTCCCGCTCGCGCATCCAAGCTCTCCCGATCACCTGATGAGGTAGCAATGCGATGCCATCCGCGAAGCCGTCTACAACCGCTTCACTCATATCAATCTCCACTTCGTCGCCTTTGTTATTCACGGTGTCCTCGACTAGCGCACGCAGAGCTTTCTCAGCCTCTGCGGCGGACATGTGAGGGTCGTAAAGGTCACGCTCGTCAGGCTCATTGAATGTCTCCCAAGTCGGGCCTTCAGTCGCAGCGGGAGGGCGTAAGTTCACGGGGAGTTCGATAGGAGCTGGAGCGACGGTGCGCTGTGGAGGCAACGTGGGCATCGCACGGTCGAGGATGGCTAGGACTTGGGTCTTGGATGCCTGCTTTGTGGCAGGAGCAGGTTTCCAAGTCCCTTGCGTTGACCTGAGAGCGTCAGGGCATGGCTGTGAGGTAGGGTTTACAGTGACTCACGCGTCGTCTTCCTCATCGGAGGATATTATTATTGGCCGGGTCTTGTTTCTGCTCTTTACAGCAGGCAGCGACGGAGATTCCAACGATGCGGAAGAGTTCGACGACGATAGGGACTAGTCTGACTGAGATACACAAGCCCCCAGTTGGAAATCGAAACTACTGACGATAACGCTGGAAGCCTGCTTGGGTGGCTTCTGACCAGGCTTGTAGAATTCGGGATACAAGTTTGCATCGTCGAGGAGTTGTTTGCGTCTAGAGAATGATGAGGCTTCATGCGCGGTTGTACACGCTACAAAGACCTACCTGGCTTCCATGACTGAGATATCGATCCGCGGTTGTGGTGAAAGAGACCAAAAAAGTGGCAGCAAGTTGGATTTGAGAAACGCGTCAGTGGCACGCGTCTCATTATATACTAGTACTTCCACTTACTAAAAGAAGTTAACCTAGCCAGTTGGAGAGGTCGCACGGGTTATGTATTTTTCAGTAGCAGTTGAATTGGGGGCATAAAGCAATGTTTTGTGATAAATCATTGTTAGAACATAGCCAAGACAGGTTTCACTGGGGCCATATTCCAATGTTATAGTCTAAGAACTGTTCTTTCATGAAATGGTGATTTGCCGCCAGCATGGTGCACTGTCATCAATATTCCCACAATGAAAAGAAATTGGTGTACGGTGTACAGTATATATACCTGATTAGCAACCCTAACCCGAGGAACACGTGGTTCGTGTTCTGGAGGGCTCGTTTCTCGTCGTCGTCGTTGCCGTCGTCCAACACAACGTCCTCTTCACCCATGCCGACGACGAAAACATCTCCTCCACCTGGCATACCCGAGGCGTCACGTCTGTCAACACAGACATGGCAGGACGACCTGCTTGAACTGTTTCACAACGCTAAAGATCGCTACCCCGATGTTGTATGGGAACTACATCCAGATGATCATCACCACTCTTCCGAGGAAGTCTGGGGTCACAAAGGTGAGCATGTCGATCTAGAATGTTAGCGAGGACTCACTCTTTGATAGCGATTGTGTATGCTCGCGCCCCACCGTCGTTCCAGGCGAGATACTTTTCGTTTCGCCCTCCGCCCATCACTTCACCGATTCCATATTCCTCTTCCCCATCTCATGCACACGCTCAATCTTCAGTATCACTCAATCTTACCCTAGATTATGCTCAGAATTCACGCTCACCTTCTCCATACCGCTCCTCATCACCAGCACCGTCCACTAACCCAGGTGGCATTCTTCGCATTCCCCAGCAAATCTCCCCTACCCTATTCTCAAATGAGCTCGAGTACCTTTACACAGGAAAGGGTCTGGGAGAAGCTTTTGAGTTCCTCTTTGACACTTCCGAATCGCGTGACCTCGTAGACGCAGAAGAAAACCGCATTGACAAGCTTCGCAAAGACCTTGTATACATGTGGCGTTCCCGTCTTTACTCTGACATACGCATCTCCCTCACCGGCACTTTTTCGACGTCAAACCCAGAGCACACCACCGCAATGTTCTCCTCTCACCAGTTCATGCTTGTCTCCCGGTCCCCTTACTTCCGTGCCCAGCTCCTCACATGGGGTCCTAAAGCTGTAGCAGCAGCTACTTTATCAGCTGTAGGCGAACCACTCACAGTCACGCTCCCCTCTCCACCTTTTACACCTGCCTCACTCCACTTTACCCTCGGCTATATCTACACAGGCACCCTTGTCTTTTCTCACCGGACCTACGATCTCGACACCGCATTTGCTATTCTTCGTTCAGCAACATACCTGTCTCTCCCCCAGCTGTATGACGAGACTCAAGCCCGAATCGTCTACGAGATGCTTCATGGCCTCTACCACGCGTTCCTCGAATTCGACGAATACGAGCGTATCACAGGTGCCAAATGGGGTATCGGTGGATGTCGATGCCGTCAATGTGCCCGACGAGTGCCGCGCGTGCTCGAATTCGCGCTATCAGATGATGTCTCTAACAACTACCTAGAGCGGGGAGCTCGAAGGGCACTCGTCGGACTGTTCGGAGAAGGGTGGTGTAACGCCGAGTTTACCTCGCTTCCACAAAAGGTCAGGGATAGCGTCGTTAAAGGTGTCGGAAAACGAACGACACCTGCAAACGTCTTCCCGTTATTGTTCGCCGCACAACACGCGATGACGAAACTGGACGCCGCTATTGATGCATGGGCTGACGTGTCGAGGGAGATGGTGTTGATTGCGCGGAAGACCATTGATGAGTGTCTTGTGAAAGACAGTGAGGCGTGCTTTGAGCAGGGTGAGTGGGTGGAGATGCTGGAAGCTGATGGAGTCGGCTTTGAAGATGGAGAGAGGGTGGGGTGGGTTATGGAGGCTCTTAAAAGGGGTATGAGCGAGCGCTATGCTGCGACTGTGTATCAGGTGTGTGTTGCATTTCTTTCCCATCTTCCCTGCCACACTGCTACCGACGGATACTGAGCACAGCATTGATTACAGACACTTGTGTCGAGCATTCTCCTACGCCCACATGCCACCGAAACGGACTCGACGATGCTCTCGCAGACTTCCCACATTCGTTCACAGGTTGAAGAAACCCGTCTTGATCTGGTAAGATGGCTCAGGAAAAGATGGATGGGGATACGCCAGGAAGGCGGTTTTGACGCGCTCGAGGGGTGGTCAATCAAGGAGATTTCGCAGGGTGCGTTACGTCCATTGCAGCACCTTCATTGCCTCTTTGCTCCAAACCTGTTTATTTACCCATCACTTTACTCACGTCTTCTTTATATTCATCCGTTCTGATTCATTGGTTACACGACCAACGTTCGACATTCCCTGCCTGACGCATATAGAAATTGAAGTCCCAGTCGAAGATCTCTTGTCACCCGCACCTTCTCATACCTTCCGAAACCCGCACCTCTCTCGTGCCCTCCGCCCATCCCTCATTCGCTCCTCCCCTAACGATGCAGACTCGGATACCCTCTCTGTACACTCCCTTCGCGCTTCCGTACTCTCTCGCTCCTTACCTTTACCATCCAAACACGGACATGGAAGGGACGGTACGACTGGCAGCCCGGGGTCCTCAACGCGTAGCGGAGCACGGAGCACAGCCACGCTTACACCCTCTGGATCTGGGAGGGTTCGCAACCACAGTACGGCATCCCGTTCGAGTGATGTGCGGCCCGACTCGAAGCTCACACCTGATTCTGCAAGCGTGGCTAGTGGAAGATCTGGTACGACTGAGAAAGTTCGCCTGCATGGACACGGACTCGGCCATAGGAAGAATCCATCTACGAATACGACATCAACGTTGGCGACGCCTACGCGATTGGTTGTGAGCGTAGGCGGCAGCGCGGACAGGGATAGAGATGATGATCGGGATGATGATCGGGATATCAACCCTACTCCGTCAGTTAACCCGTCTTCCAGCGGGCGACCAACCCTCTCCCGGATCGTCACAAACAGCACCCCTTCCCTGCGCTCCACCACCGTTTCGACGTCGACATCCATCTCCCAGTCGACATCCACTAAGCACCCTGCACCCACGCCCTCAATCCGCTCACGGCACTCTTCGGCCGTCCGCTCCACCCACCAACCCTCCCCCCATCGCTGCGATCAATGGTTTATCCACACTGCGCATACCGACGTCGTCCCGCCCAAACTCGAGTCTCTCTTCCGCAACATCCGAGACATCTACTTTCCGCACCGCACCCTCCGAGCTTGACACACCTACATCAGCAGGTTCAGGTGGTACCCGGTCCCGCAAAGTCTCAAGCGGATCAACCCTGTCAACCATCAGCACGCGAACGGTCGGAACGAGCGCTAACAAAGGCATCTCATCCAGTGCATCAGGACCAGGAGGCGGCTGCACTCTTCGTCCACGTGTTTCATCCGGCGTCTCTGTCTCAGCTGTCGTCGCCACGCGTACCTCCGTCCGGCGCCCAGACAGGGACTCTGCCAAGCTCAGCCCTGTATCGGCCACTAAACGACTACCATCAACGGGTCGTACGACACCTGTCGCGCAGAAAAAGTCATTAGGAAAGAATGTTATCGAGAAAAACGGGAGCCGCAAGTCGTTCCCTGCGCCTTCGCCTCATGACAATTGCCTGGAGACGGACAAGGGAAAGGAACGAGGCAGGAAGCCGGATAAAGACAACGGCAAAGATAAGGAAAATACTCCCTCCGTTCCAGCAAGCGAGCTACCTCAAGACGATGACGACACTGACACAAACCTTCACACTGTCTACACCGCGCCCGAGACCCGAGGCGACGCAGTTGATGCCGACACCGCCGATCCTGCTCCCGCTGATGCTCAAACCCCACCCTCTGACGGTATCCTTAGTCGACGAGGAAGCACCGACACCATTACCACTTCCACCCCCGAGATCAAGTCCTCCCCGGATCTCCTTCTCACCGACTCCGCGCTCGCAGCTACTGTCCCAACAGGAGCAACCCTCGATATCGGTATCCCATGCATTATCTCGTCCAAACGAAACGCTTCCGTGCGTTCGCGAGGTACATTGGAGAAGTCCTTGGCGAGCGCGGACCCTGGGTAGGCGTCGAGGTGCCTCTCGAATCTTGGGTCGGTGACGCAAGCGATGGGCGAGCTTGGTGCGATGGTTCTTGGGGCGGCATACGATATTTCGATATCGGAGGGAGCGGTTCCGAATGGGAGTTTGGTATTAATGATGATACCCATGCGCCGCGGCGGCGAAATACCGAATGGAGCGATGGGACAACGGTCAAGGGATCGGGGGGTACAAAGAGAGAGGGGGACCAGTTATATGTTGGTCTGGATAGGACAAAGAGGATGAGGAGTGCGTCGCCTGCTGTAAGCGATATGTCGACGTCGGAGTCCGTGGGGTTATTTGTGAGGCCGCAGCAGGTGTTGTATGTTGTGGATGCCGTTGGAGTGGATATTTGAGTGTCTTCGAGAATCCTTACCCCCTCTCGCCATCCCACCTGCATGTCGTGTCTCTACTCCTCAAACACCGTTGTCCTCTTCAGTCTGCTCTGCGCCACGCGCCGTTCTTGACGAACGAACTGGAGAATTCTTAATCCCCTGCTCTTTTTGTGAACCCTTCAGCGTCCCTCTGCAAAGTACACCCGCCTCCTAGTCTCCTTCTCATTCTCGTTCAATCTGTTGCAGAAACCTAATATCACTACGGCACGTAGATAATTCGTGGTCCTTTTTTTGTTTCCCTTCCTGCACGTTTCGACACTTATCACATAGGTTGCAAATTTTCACGCGTTGATCTTTCTTTTGATCTTTCTTTCGCCAATCGAGCTGGCAACAGTCATGCACAGGATACCACACTCCTTACTTTTACACTCCGTGACCATTTGCATCTCCCGGACACATTGAGAGTTATCTAATATACCTGCCTTTCACTAGGCTATCTATTGCACTCGTTTTTTCTACCACCACTTGACGAAACCCAGTCTCTGCCAACTCCGAATCGATATTCAGGTAGACTTGGCTAGCTACGATCAGCTAGCAACCAGGAGATCAGGTCTCGATAGTGTTTAGCTGGATTCAGTGCCTTTCTCTGTCTCTGAAAACGAGAAATCAGTCGTACATACCCCACTGTATAAGTAAACATTACAAATGTTCGTCATTTCCAATGGCCCATGGAAATTTCCGACTACTAGTACGTATGTCACTACTAGTAGTAGTCACTTCTGGCCTGCAGCGACTACCTCGAGTTATTATCCATCCAGCCGATTAACGGGTACTTGCACTTCTGCTTCCATTATAGTACTAGTAACTCACGCCGTCAGCTGCCATCCATCAATCGAAACAGCCCAGTTTGCTAGAACGAGTAGCATCGCGGAACCTTTACGCGCTTGTCAACGAAAGGCTCAACAACATGGCTCATGACCGCGACGCTCTGGTGTGTCCTTACCAATAGAATTTTACCTTAGGATCCATACTCAAGCCACTCTTGAATGCTATAGTGGCGCACTGGACAGGATGAATCAGTAGAGGTTAACCAGCGTGCACTGATCGACAAAGTCCTCGCGCGCTACTCTGGCGAGTTCACAGGTAAGAGGCTTGGCTTCTCGAGGCTTGCCACGAACACTATGCTTAGTATCTCGATGATAATTACAGTATTTCGAGAACTCCTTCAGAATTCTGACGACGCTCGATCATCCGCTGTCGAGATTCGCTTCGAGACGGCTGCTTACCAGGGTGGGAAGGAGGTGAAGGAAGAAAGAGCTGGTCCACAGACGCTCCCTGATTTGACGTCTACCCCTGTGCGAGATCTTAGTTTGTCATGCAGATGCAGTATCTACTTTTCTGACAGCTTGATGGCTCTTAAGGTTAGGCAATGGACGTTTAGAAACAACGGAATCGCATTCAGAGATGAGGATTGGACACGACTGCGGAAGATTGGTGCGTTACTCGCATGTTCATCGGACGCATTCATTGTCTTATGCATTCACATTTACTCAGCCGAGGGCAACCCTGACGAAGAGAAGATCGGCGCTTTTGGTGTCGGTGGGTAGAATATCACACGTACACCTTTCTTGACGGACGGATTGTCTGGTAGGTTTTTACAGCTTATTTTCTGTGACAGAGAATCCATTTGTATCTTCTGGGGGTAAGTAAAGCTTGTCACCTCTTTCCGTGCATTCTTGGTCTGAACTCCGTTTGCAGGCCATGGAATGCAGTTTTATTGGAAAGACAACAAGGATCAGGTATTGATATACCGCAAGCGCAACAACTTGGTTCCTCATCTTATTACCAGCTACATGTCCGCCGCGGTGATTTACCTTCCAAAGGGACTGCAGATCCATGGACAACGTTTGAAATGACTCTGCGAGAGGCTGGTCCTATACCGCCAGCGTTCGATTTCTTGCGATTTCTTGCGTCATCAATCACATTCATGGTTCACCTGAACGAAGTGGATGTATTCTTTGACGAACATCGCATTGGACACATCAAGAAGTCTCCAGGACTCGCTAGAGCTGTAGACCTTCCCAGAGGACTGAAACGATCCAGCAACTTGAATATCATGACCGTGAAAGGCATGCAGTGCAATCGTACGTTTTTCTCACGCCTGTATCCGATTGTACACACATTGATAATAATGTCTAACTAGCCATCAGAATTGAGGCACAGGTCATGCATGCGGTATGTGCTATTGGAACTAAGAAATCTCCAGTGATAGAGGTGGCCGAGCTTCGGAAGCCGAAGGGCTTCTTCTCTTCCCTCGTCTCTGCGTTTACGTCCTCACCGCAACCAGAGATCCCAGCACCGCAACCGCAACCGTCCAAAGATCCCACGGAACTCCACAGGATGAATGTGATGCTCACCATATTTTCTGCAGAAGTCGACGTTAAAGTCGACAAAAAGCTCTCAGCCGAACTACTCCGGTCAACGAAGAAGAACCCGCCCTTACGGCTCAAGTATGATCTGATCTATGTCAGTATATCAGTTTGATCGTGCTTTCGAAGCTTACATCTTTCGTCTTTAAGACAGGGAAAGATGAGTACGACCAGAACGTTGCGAATGAGAAGAACCAGCCTATTGCGTGCGGGAGTATATTCCAAGGACTTCGCGCAGATTTGAACGGGTTGGTAACACTTTCTATGGCGAACTGTCCGACTGATTTGTGGCTAGGGGTGGTCATACACGGGTTTTCATTGTCCGTGTTGACGTCTTATATTTTCTACCTTCTATTCATTTCCTCTTGTAGGGCCATGCCACTGGACAAACGACAGGTTTCGGAGGTCACATGGCGTCACGTTTCATTCCTACTGTTGAGCGGGAATCAATAGATCTTGTGTAAGTCAGATGGGTTATGGTACTGTTTTGCTACTAATCCGTTGTTTTAGTGACCGGAACGTTGCTAGCGAGTGTTTTGTTTTACAGTCTTATGAGGACGCTAATTTTATACTCTCAGTCTGGAATAAAGAGTTGCTATATGTCGGAGGTTTCCTGTGTCGCGCTGCATATGAACTCGAACTCTCCAATATCCATAATTTATGGGAACAAGCAGCCAAATCCAATGGCAATCTCGACTTCTCCCCCCCGGCAGAGCTGGAGGACCGGTTGCGTCAACACTTCCTTCATGTCTTGAAATTCTTTTCCTTTCATCTTTCTACGCCCTCATCTGATGTTGCGAGATTGCTAGAGGTTTCGTTCTATGGATGTTCAACTGCGCCTTTGAGGCTCCTCTCTTCTGTTGGAGTTCGCGGAGCCCCAGACATTAGGGCATTTGATCCGGTCTTCTCTCAATTCCTTAAGCACCTACCGGTTCTCCCACAATCTGTCATCGAAGAAGGCGCACTTCAAATCAAGGCTTTGCAAGAGCGAGGCACGATCTCACTCATAACCTTCCTCGATGTCTTACAGGAGCTCCGCCAGCATCCTCTCAACGAAGATGAGCTCGTGGCCTGCCTTAAATGGTGGTCCAGCCTAGACCACCAAGACAGTCCGACCATCGACATGGCTCAAATTCGCGCGCAACTGCTGGACGCGGCGATCCTCACCGACGCCGGTGGAAGAGTGCTTCCGCTGTCATCTGTACAATATTTTATCAATACCAGGAGTTTAGGGACACATATACCACGGAACGGTCCGCTTCCCGTGGCTCTCATGCCCTTGAGCGTCACCAGACATTTCAGCATTGTGCAGCTTACGGCGTTTAACTGGCGAGAGTTCACTATCGTCGACTGGTTACAACATATCTCTAAACCCGATATCATGTTGGCCAACCCAGAACACGACTTCACCAAGTCAGCTGTCTACGCCGAACATGTTTTCACTATTCTTTCTCGCATTTGGCCGTCGTTGCCCGGCGTGGCACATTGTTCGGCAAAGGCGGTATTTGTGGGCAAGAAGTGTATTCCTACAACTTGTGGCCTGCAACCTCCGGAGCTCGCATATTTCCCTAATGCGAACATGACCATGTTTAACGACCTCCCTATGGTTCAGTTCCCCTCGGGGTTATTGATCAAGGGGCACATGGAAAAGCTCCTCTCTTTTATTGGTGTTCGAAAACATGTCGATCTTCAGCTCGTTTTCGACCGGTAAGTCAATTTGAAGTTTTTCTTCCAATCACTGATGGAGTGCACAAAGGATGGTGAAAACGGGAGATTGGAGTATATCTGATCTCGTCAGCTATCTGGTTCAAGTGCGAGATACTCTAACCACAGAAGAACTTTCGAGACTGGCATCAACTACGGCTTTCACCAAAGAAAGTAGCGTGCAAGACCCAATCAAGAAGCCACGATACTGTGCCCATGACCTCTATGAGCCAGCCGACATTTTCCGGCAGCTTCAACTCCCCGTCATAGATTGGGGTGAGAAATCGAAATGGCGGAGTAACTCAGAGCAAGGTAGGCCTCGATTTCTTGAGATTGAAATCTGAGTGACGCCTTCCTCACTAGCCAAGTTACTATATTGTCTTGGTTTGCGTCGCTATCCAACTCTGGAGACTACCGTCGAGCGTTGTGCTTCCCCAGATGCTGCAGTTAGGACCGTTGCTTTCAAGTACCTATGCGACAACATTCCTTCAAAATATCCAGATTATAACCCAGATAGTTTTGCACATATTGCATTTATACCTGCAGAGAACGAGGATGGCCCTCATATGGGAAATCTGGGAAAGGTACTTAGACGTACTTCCCGTTATCCGTGCTGATACTTCTCCTACTGCAGGTGTTCTATAACAGTCAATGGAAGATCCTTGGCTTTTCTATTGTGCAAGCGAGTTATCGAGAAGCCGCCGTCAACAAACTAGGCGTACAGCGAGACCCACCTACATCAATGCTTCTTGCCGGGTTGGAGAGAACACCGCCTCCTAGTGAAGAGACCGCCCGCCAGTGGTTTGAGATTCTCTCCGAGCACATCTCAAGTAAGTGCTCTCCTTGCGCTCTGTTTTCCTTATCTAATATCTTGTCAGGTTTCACGCAGCCACAGTTTGCCATATTGTCCAGACTGCCGGTAGTTCCTACGAAGGGATCGGGTGCACAGGCCTTGCGATGGCTGGCTCCCACCCAATGTTATTTGGGCAGTGATTCAAAGGGCGAATTCCATTCAAAACTCTTCGTCTTCGTGGATTTTGGACCCGTTGCTAACAGATTTTTGAGCGCATGCGGTTCTAAAAACGAACCTACTGTACAAGAAGTTGCAGAGATCTTGATCACAAACCCCAAGAAGTTCTACGAGCTTGCTGGAGGGTATGAAAAGTGAGTGCTACATGTCCACATGAGATTTATGTCTGAGTTACCCTATGCGCAGTTTCTTGGCAGAGTTGCGCAATCTTGCCGTGAATAGTCGCCTCATTACTTCGGGTACCCTGGATAAAATGAAGACTTCGCCTATCTTACTCGGTGTGCGTCGCCAGAAAGCCACGAAAGCCTCATCAGACAGGGCATCAGAATGGGACGAAGATGGATGGGAAGATCTCCACGATCTTCGCAAACCCGGGGAGATCGTGATTGCTGACGATACAAACACGTATCAGCTATTTGGCGACTACATTTTTGCTGCGCCGCAAGAAGATCTACTTGAAGGTGGTCACGATTCGCGGTCTCTGGAGCAATCTTATTGACGAAACATTGACAGGCTTCTATGCAACTCTCGGATCGAAACGTTTGAGTATGGTCGTTCGGGAAGAATACAAGGCGTCCAATGAACGGCTGGACACCAAGGTCGCATCCGATGTGCGGATCCTGGTTCTGGAGAGGCTCCCACTGTTCCTTCATGAGCACACCCACGCCAGGACCAAAGTTTCCCTCTCTTGGCTTTCAAGTCCCACCCAGAATTTCAGAGTCAAGGTGTTCGGAAAATTGTTAATTTCCAAAACCCTTGATATTGGCAATGGGAAGACAACACGCACTCAAGATGCTTCGGCAGCTGCGAAGCGCATTGGTCAAGGACCTATCGAGTTGTGGCTTTCTTATGGGGACCAAGTTGATATGTACGAGTGCGTCGTTGCGATTCATTTTTTCTTGATCTTGATGTTCAACAAGCTAACAGGGTTGCGACATCTCTGTGCCGGCTACTCTTTGAAACAGCCAAAGTCAACGATGCTCTTCTCTTCATGACAATTCTTTCTACAGATCTGAAAGCCTTGAAACGAAGAGGTTATAACGGTAGTAGTCGCGCTCCTACACTGGCGATAATTCACTAACGATTCCATGTGTTCCAGTCGACAAGATCCTCAAGCAACAGCAACAAGACAGGAAGTTTGCAGAAGAAGCGAGGAAAAGCCGCTATATCGGATCAAAGGAACCCAATTCCTCGACGACCCCTTCCACACAATCAGTAGCCCCAGAACCCATGATAGCGACCCGACCCGTTTCCGTTTCTGTGCACTCAGAGTCAGCTACGCCCCGCCCCGACTTGCCTGGAGCTTGGGAGCTTGCCTCAGTTTCCCCTCCTCTTCCCCCTCTGCCTTCCGGTCCGTCGGGGCGTGCACAGGAAATAGAAAGCACGACTCAAACCGGCCTGCCCCCGATATCAGACAATGCAGATGTCAATATCGCCGAGCCTCTGCGTAATTTGCTGCGCAAGTTTGTTGCGCCTTTACAGTCGTCGGAAGTGGTTAGAGTTGGCCCGTCCTCACAGTAAGCGGGATTGGGTTTCTAACAAGTATTATATTCATTATGTCGTTCTAGGACCTCACGACAAGTGACTCCTCAGAGTAACATACGTGAGTTATGCAATAGTCCATGGTGACACTTTCTAACCTGCACGTCACCTAGGGGCTAACGTTGACATGGCCGTCAAAGCATGCAAACCGGAACAAGGGAAGCTACTCCATAACCGCAAGAGGATGGAGATAGTTCGGGAGTCTCTAAATGAGGGTTACTGCGATGTTTCCGGGCAGGTTGAACTGGAGCTCCTCGGTAAGCTAACAGCTCACTTATCAACCATATGTGACCTCATGATATGACCAGCGAAAATAGGGGACGTGAGAGTTTTTGCGACGTCAGGTAACCCCCTATCAATGTCGTGCTTGTTTGTGTCTTGGAATACTGATCTATGGATGGTTGCCATGCGTAGATGTACCCAACACCGATACGTTCATGGAGCGCATGCGTGACCCGCTCGCTCGTTTCGTGCACGTCGTCACTCCTATCGCTCGCATCTACAACCTTCCGATGACGTCGGTGCATATTTTCTATGACATGACGGGAGGGCTGATCGCGTTCAATCGGAGCGGAAGTCTCTTCCTTAATCTGCGGTATTTTGAAGCATGGCGTTAGTATACTTTTGTCCACACACCCTTAGGTCCCCCACGGAGCTAAATATCCTAAACCAGATGACCAAGACGTCAAGAATGGAGAGCGCGCGCAAGCCCAGATATCATGGTCGGTCATTTCTCGCCATCCGCTGACTTCTCTCGGTTGCTGACTGGCTACCTGGAACTAAGGTTCTTCACGCTCGCCCACGAGATCGCACACAACCTCGTCGAGCCACACAACTCTGAGCACGAGTTCTACTTCTCGGCTATCTGCGAAGCACATATAGTTGCGTTTTCGCACCTTCTCAGACAGTGATTCCGACCATTGGGACGGGGCCTCTGTGGAATTTCAGAGTCGCGCCTTATAGATTTGTTAGACATATTAGCCCAGTGTATTTGTGTAATACAAATAACCGCGCTCTACGGCATGCCCTCACAAATGACAGGTGAATGTGGGAGAAAAATCTCGTCCAGCTCTTGGTTCGTATCATGCCCTAGAGCATCTGGCGCATTTCATAGATGGGTAGAGACGCGTGCACCATCTCCACGTCAGAGATTCTTGTTTCTACCTGAGACTCTGACCCTTCACAACTTGTACTATTACACAATGCTAAGTGATGGCTGTGATTCAGGAAATATTTAGTTTAAGAACAGAACTCGGATAACAGAATGAGCTTACTGTACTTGGGACCACCTCCACCTTCAGGAGCTGTCCAAGTGATATCTTGTGTAGGCACCTTGATGTCACACAATTTGCAATGAATGCAGTTCTAGCGTGGTTCCACGTTAGATAGTTAAAATATTAGGTTGTAAGAGTCATGCAGCCACCTGTGAATTGATAACCAGCTTCTGTCTACTCCACCCTTCCTTCTCCGCATTGGCTTCATCTTCGATGTATTCGTAAACACCTGCCGGGCACGCTCGCTGGAGTAACCCTGCGAACTCGCCCACGTTACGGCGGACATGGTCTTTTCGCAGTTTCATATCCTCCACGCCATCTTTTCGGACACGCAAATGAACAGGTTGATCCTCCGCGTGATTCGTGCCAGTGAGTGCCAACGACGTCAACAAATCAGTCGACAGAGGTGGCTGGGGCGCGGGATAGTCAATCGGCTTGAACCGATAAGCAGGCTGAGTATGCGCAGCATCTGTAGTCTTCTTCCTATTGCGGAATGTCCATGGCGTCCGGCCTTTGAGAAAGAGGGAATCCATGCCTGAGTAGGCAATACCACCCCAGATACCCAACGGTGTATCGAAGCTTGCGCGCAGGTTGCGCACTTCACTGAGGTCTGACCACACCCAGCTGTTCCGCAGTGCTGCGTCGTATTTGCTCATGTCGCTCGGTGCGTGATGCTCAGCCTCGGATGACTCCGCAAGGATGTCTGCTGCCGCCTCCGCCGCGAGCATTCCGCTCTTCATAGCATTGTGGGTCCCCTTGATCTTCGCCATGTTGACGAAGCCGGCAGAGCATCCAATTAGGGCACCTCCAGGGAAGTTGAGCTTTGGGACGGACTGCAGGCCGCCTTCATTCAGCGCGCGAGCGCCGTAGGCAAGACGGGTCGAGGAGCCCGAAAGGAGGCTAGCGAAGTAGGTATGATGTTTCATGCGCTATCAGACCCGTCTCAGACTCGACAACAGCAGACAACGGCGTGAAGTCCTCACCTGAAGTTCCTTGTACGGACTTAAGTAGGGGTGTGCGTAGTCAAGGCCAATGACAAGCCCTAAGCTAACAAGTCCGTCTGCCATATGATAAACCCATCCTCCGCCATAGGTCTTGTAGTCCAATGGCCAACCCATCGTGTGAACGACTTGGCCCGGCCTGTATTGACTAGGATCGACACGCCAAACTTCCTTAAGACCAATCCCATAGGTCTGTGGGTCGGAGTCCTTGCGTAAATCAAACTTGTTAATAAGCTCCTTCGACAGCGAACCGTGTGCGCCTTCCGCAATGAGCGTGACTTTTGCGCGGAACTCCATTCCAGGCTCAAATGTGTCCTTCATACGGCCCTGCCTGTCTAGTCCCACTTCGTTTGTCTTGACACCTGCAATGCTGGTGCCATCCTCGCCATATACCAAGCCAGCGCCTGCAAATCCAGGATACACTTCGACTCCGAGCTCTTCTGCGATGTGTCCAAGCCATGCGCAGAACCGAGATAGAGAAGTGATGAAGTTCCCTTCGTTAGCCATTTGTGGAGGGTGGGGAATAGGAAAAGACAAAGATTTAGTAAGGAATCGCATTGTAGACGATGTTGCAGCTTGTTTGAGAGGATGATCTTCTCTCGACGGCCAGTCTGGAAGAAGTTCAGTGAGTGCACGAGGCTCTAGGACAGCTCCGGACAGAATATGAGAGCCTGTACACGATAGCGGTCAGCGAAGACGGTTGGGAAAATGAAAGAGGGCTTCGACATACCCAGTTCGGCACCCTTTTCTAGCACCACCACTCGGAACTTCTTTCCCCTTTCCTGCTCGAGTTGCTTCAGACGAATAGCAGCACTTAGTCCTGCAGGACCTGCTCCGACGATGCAGACATCCACCTCTTCCGAAATTCGTTCCACTGCACCGGGGTCAAATAGCTCTCTCGATCCCGGTGTGGCAAAATGGAAAAGTCGCAGGGATGTAGACAAGGCTATACGCCGTCTTGCGCAAGTTAACATTATCTCTGCGAGGGATGGTACACCTGTGAATGCAGCTACCAACGAGCTCCCTCTCAACATACTTAGCTACTTGTAGCTAGTTACTAATATAGTTTTGAGACTGACATAATCCGTCACGGTCACACCCTGTCTATAGCGTCACCTCATCAAAGTCAACGCTGGCAGTTGAAACGTTGAATCCTAGCCTCACACCTTGGTTGGTCTGCTAGACTTACTGCAGACGGACACCTGTGTCCTGCGTATCAATGACTGGCTTATCTGCTATACCCCTCGCAGAAGAGAACGGTACTCGCTACCATAGCGGTGGCCGTTGGGCTGGCGTTTCCCGTATAAGCGGCCCTGCTTGGGCACGCTTCGCTTCGTTGAGCATAGGTCTGCTCGGCGTCCAAGTACTTTGGTCGGTGGAGATGTCATATGGCGAGTACACATAATGTCTAGCCGACGGTATCACTGACGTCATACAGCCTCACCCTATCTGTTGTCGCTTGGCATGTCTAAGTCTCTAATGGCGATTGTTTTCCTGGCAGGACCATTGTCAGGTCTCATCGTACAGCCCATGATAGGTGTGCCAGCCCCCTCTATTATTCTCAAAGGTCTGAACTTGGTCGTTGACCAGGGATACTCGCGGACAATTCGACATCGCGGTTTGGACGACGTCGACCGCTCATTCTTGTTGGTTCGGCCCTGTGTGGATTTGCAATACTTCTTCTAGGATTTACAAGACAAGTGGCATCAATCTTCACCACGCTTGGCTCGTCTTCGGTGCGCTCTTCCCTGGAGCTCGCCTCCTAGCTTATAGTTCACTCTGCCTATGGTAGAATGATGTTCTGACTGTCTGGCTTGCCGTTATTTCCATTTATTGTATTGATTTCTCTATTAATGCAGGTATGTGTGGTATCTCACAATCGAAACAGCGGCAAACTCACGAATCCTCAGTCCAAGCCCTAGATCGTGCTCTGCTTGTAGACACCCTCCCCACAGCTGAGCAATCGACGGGTAACGCATGGGCAGCTGGAATGCTTGCCGTTGGAAGTGTCACTGGATTCTTCGTGTAAGTAGCACAAGCACTTCGTGACAGCGAAAGTTCTTCAACTTGCAAATTAGAGGCAATTTGAATCTTCCACAATTGTTTCCTTTCTTTGGGAATGCTCAATTGGAAGTCCTTTCTGCGATCGCATCTCTCCTGTTGTTCACGACACACATTTGGGTGTGCTCACACGTAAAGGAGCGTGTATTGATCGCCTCTCCGTAAGTCATCAGAACATCAGAGTGTGTAGTGTGTTCACGTCCTCGGAAGCAGCGGCGCAAAATCCCTTCATCAGGAATTGAAGGAACTCTGTGAGACCCTCACGCGGCTCCCAAAAGTCATACGACAGATTGTGCGTTCAGACGTCTTCGAATTCAACTCCACAATGACGTGTATTTACAGTGTTTCATCCAATTTTTGTGTGTTTTATCTTTCGCAGTGTCAATGTTTGGTCCTTACGATTGCCAGTGCATGGATCGCATGGTTTCCTGTCCTGTTTTATACTACACTTTACATCGGTGACCTCCACAAGAATTCCTCTCCCATTCCCCAAGACGACGATGCCACAATCGCTCTTGACGCGGAATCCACTAGGCTGGGAACGCGTGCCTTGTTCTATAGCGCGTTAGTGTCCCTGATGGCCAACATCATCATGCCGTCGTTTGTTGTCCGACAAAAGGAGCCATACCCTTCCAGCACTCTTCAGCCGAAGCAGGTGACGTGGCTAGAGCGTGTTCGGGTACACTTAGCTAGTTTATGGGCAGTGTCACATTTTATTTTTGCATCATGTATGGCTGCCACATTGTGCGTTCCTCTCTCGTCCTTCTATTATTCACATCGGCGGCGATCTTTTGACAACTGATACGTTTGTCCTCCACTTCTCCGTTTCAAAATAGTGTCACGTCGAGTGTATCAGGTGCAACATTCATCATGTCTATTACCGGGTTCTGTTGGGCAATTACACAATGGGCGCCCTTTGCTCTGGTGAGTAACTATACAGGAGTGAATGGGGCATTCCTACACAGTTCGTGCTTACCCCATACCCCAACGGCATCTTTAGCTCGCGGATGCAATATTGTCACACCCAGCCTCAGATGATGTGGGGTCAATCCATCTCACCGACACGCGCTCGACACGCGTGGGCCATTTGTGCGATGACGTCGAACCCACTGCGGATGCGGACGAGATGCAGCAGCTCTTTCAAGCCGATCTCGACGAAGATGAAGAACACGCCCCCGACTCTCGCTCTTGTGTTCATCCTCACGTTCGCGTAGACTCTAATAGACCATCCTCTTCAGGATCACCATCGCCTGAACAAGACGATGATCACGACTTGCATCCGAGGACCATGGAGTTGGCAAATTCCAGAGCACGAGTCGGCACAATCGATCCAGATTTCTCAACTTCTCCACCTTCCTTTTCGCGCTATGCGGAGGGTGGGCTGACGTCCTCAGGGTCAGGCAGACAGTCAGCCAATGGCCTCAGTTCGCAGGCTGGCGCCATCATCGTGCGTGGTCATCCGTTTAATTATGCGTCCTCGGGGCTTCCCCTCAATTGACAAGATACTCACACACACCTTTCCCATTCATCTATACCCTTGTACCGGTTCTCCAGGGCATTCACAACATGTTCATCGTCATACCTCAGTTCCTGGTGACAGGACTTTCATCGATAATCTTTGCGATCTTCGATCCAGACAAGTCTGTCTTACATGGTCATCATCCCGGTAATACACAACCTGGAAATGGGACGTCAACCCCTGCCGCCCAAAGGCACCGTTTCCCCCGCTTTGACGAGCTCTCACAAACTAAACCCAACTCAATAGCGATCATCTTTAGGTAAATTCAATTGCCATACTGCTTCCGCATGACATTAGCCCTTATCCTTGCGTTGCAATATAGGTTGGGAGGTTTGGCAGCTGTTATAGCATTCTTTCTCTCTTGGCGTCTCGCAAAGGAGTTAAAGCGTCATTGATGTGGTCGTGGACTATAAATTTGATACAAGCTACTTGGGATTCGGCCTCGTTTAATCGTACACTTTTACCTTCATTGATGCCATAGACAATGAATGCCATCTCTCACGTCAACTACCTCCAAATTAGAAGACTGTGCCGTCGCTCATGATATCAATTGGGGGTCCTCCTGTAGGCGGGCGGAGCTTCTTGGCGATCTCTCTCCCGCCTTTCCAGGTTGCGCTCTCCAATACCTGTGCGAGGGTCAGATTGTCCTCGAGGAGGTTATGTTTACGCCGAATAGCGTCCGCGATCCGATCTCTAAGATATGGATCAGGTCAACGGCTTATCACTGTGTATGGGACGTATTACGCAAGACTGACAATTCAATAACCGTCATGGCTCGCCATTCCACCACAGCAGGATGTGAGGGCGGTAGACGAGGGATGCCACTTCCATCCGGGTAAAATTCAGACGAAAGCACGCCTTGGCGAAGGGTCAAGACGCCAAAATCAACCAACAAGCCGCCTATTACACACTGTATCAGAACTCCCGTAACGAAGAGGACATAACCAGATTCCAATTAGTCTTACCGTTGCGATATTCTGGCAAACCAGTCAAATCCTCCAGCCCATTGAAAGTCCACCCGAGGAGTTTCTCCATTGGCTCTATAAGACTATAGGTGATCCATCCCGTCAACTTGTGGAAAGGTATCAAGTCGTCGCCATCAGGTTGACCAGGTCTTTTCAGTGCTGGACAGGACCAAACGTCCCCGAGAGAGACACCGTCCAATGTGTGTCTTACTGGCCAGATAGGAGATAGGCCGTCGATTAGAGCAGTCCAGAGAGCGGAGATATCAACGCGTCGTATGGAACCCTCCAGTTTTGACTTTGCCTCAAGGAAATCTGGGGGAGGTTTGTGGGTAACAAGTCAAGCCGGGGGATGACACAAATGACGATACCAAGTATGTTGCCAGGCCTTGCATCATGACCAAAGAACTGGGGATTCGATTTGAGCGCTGTGCTGAGATTGACAAGTAGAGATGTTCTTCCTTCGAGTCCCACCATCAGGTTCGAACTGCTAACTTGCATCGCCTTGGCAACTTTATCAACAGTAATTTGAGCCAGTCCTTCAGCTGCAAATCGCACGACATCAGTTGCATTCAACTTCCCAATGACAACTGTGAAGACAAGAACCATCTACCCTGCAGGGCTGGGAAGCAGATCCCGAGAACAGGCCCTCTTGAAACATGTGGAAACTGGCAACGCCCAATCCTTCTGATCGCGAGAATGTCTGACCCGATTCCTTTTCGGTATATGTCCACTGGCTTCCTGCGCCTGCGTCCAGCAGTACGGATACGAGGAACAGATCGATAACGCTCTTGCACTTTTCCTTTGCGTCTAGGGGAGTACTCAATGCATCCCACCTTTGGAGCATTGGTTCGATGCGGGAACGACCAGCATCCAGATGGCGCCACCGACCATGAGGGGGGATCTAGAAATTTCAGACAGGCAGTTAAATGACGATACACCTCATTATTGAGCAAGGTGTGAGAAGCGGGCTCACTGATGCGAACTCGTTCGAAAAGTCCCTCTAGTGTAAAATTTTCATTCAATTTGACAGGGAAGCAAGCGCAAGGACGTCAGACACACCTCGATGATGCTCGCGCAAAACTCAATCACACCATCCTCCTTTCCAGGGTCATAATGAAAATACTGCAGTTGACCCTGTTTCGCAAGATCGTGTACTTGGGTACAACGCTCTCTGATGGAAGGTAAGGTGCGCAGGTACATAGCCCGAGCACGAGGAGAGCCATCTCGACTCAGTAGCATGTTACTTGTAATGTGGAAATTGTGGGCAGATGTGTGTATGCAGGTGACTTAGGGCTAGCGCGTCAATGAAATACGAACTGCAACTTGAAGCGACGATCGCATGTGCTCTATGCCTTATATGGCTTCCCCCTGTCTATCGCAGTCGAAAGCCTCGAGGTTTCTGTACATGTACGAACGGCTGTCTGTCAAGTGCATCGACTTGCCCTTGCACGCCAAAATTTTGCTGTGTTTCAGGTCCAACTAGCTCACATCGTAGTAAAACGTTGTCCAATTTGCATTACCCCACAGCCCACTGACACCGAGATAGTCTCTCTGGCCAACTTGCGCTTGTGCCACCTCACACGCGCGGCTGGCAGTGTCGCTGTCGCATCAACTTCTTTCCACACACACGTCTACAAGTGGTAAGTAATATAGAGGTGAAAGGAGCGCTCAAGTTCTACGGTAACGGTGCGCCGAGCATAAGGCGCAGGCCGACTCGTGCTTGATGTCCCGTCCACGCAGTTTCATGGTAAAACACCCTCAACCTGAGCCGCATCTGCCAGACCCTGTATACCGCTACCTCACGTGTCCTCACTTGCATTGCCACTAATTCAGTTGCGGTCCTCATTGCCAACGCGAGGTGTTTCACGCTACATCACTCAATGATCGGACGCGAACAATAAAAGAAATAGTATAGTAGAGATTATTATACATCGCAAGGCAAGTAGCTCGATATCCTCATTAAGCTTGCTGTCTGGCACAGTGGTAACACAGTGTTTCTCTCCTTTGAGCAACTTTAGGTTCGGCCCTTCCCATCCTAGCAGAAGACGTCAGTTTGATAAGCCAAATTTCACTGAGTATACACCAACGAACATTTGTGAGCATGTGGCGGAACATCCTATACAGGGGAGCGGATGAAGAGAGCTATACCGACAACGACTCGAGTGACAGTCGACCTACGCCGGTACTTCAGCAAGCTGTAGCGAAGTCAAAAGTGAGTAGCTTCACCTTGCTCTCGGTGAAGGGCTCTTTATGGTCGCAGGCGAACTCGATGCACTGGAGCTCGCGGTAGCACATTCTGATGGTAGTGAAGTAGTCTGCTCTTCCGGGTCAGAAACATGCCACACAGCAGCACGAACGGGCTCACAAAATTAGGGTAGATTAAGAGAATTTGAAGTAGAGGTATCAGGCACCTGAGGAGGCTTGACGGGCTCGTTAGTTGGTCTGTTCAATAACATTTCAGAGGTTCCTTTATACCTTGACCACCCAGGCATGGAAAGCGGCGGATGAAGGGTTCAAGCAGATCTTGCTCAAGCCCATTCCTACTTCGGAAAAGACCTCATCTGTGATAGAACAGATCGCTGGGACGTGCAACACAGAGCGCCTTGTCTCCACGAAGACAACCCAGAATCGATCATATGATGAGATGAGAAGATCCACGCCTTATAGTGGCCTGGGGTATCAATGCCCAGTCCTGTCAAAAATCAGACCACCTGATATGAAGTGGGATCGCGGAGTCAGCTCTTGGAATACACAAGTAATAGTTCCGACTTGCATACTGAAAAATATCATGTGTATCCGGATCCTGCAATTAGCTTTCGCTGGATGTAGAAAATGCTTGCCTTGTGCAGTTCATTGGAGTGATGCTGGGGGCGTGGGCAAGAGGATCCTTTGCAGCCATCAAGGAAATGATGCAATATGTTTATTTACGTCTTTAAAAGTTGATGCGCTTTCGGCCAGGTGGCATGAGGCCAACCAAATCACTCCAAAGACATGAGGATATTTCCCGCGCTCCAGTTACGCAAGACCATGCACAAAATAAAAAATTAGGTAGAACTTCATTCACACAACTCCGGCGATGCATGGGGCAACGTCCACGCTTGGGGGGCCCGAGTGGGGACTTATAACCGCTCGATGTGCACTCGTTGAAGGGCCGTTAGAGGGCGTAAACGGAATGGCACAAAGCCCCAAGTTCGCTGTTACGGGGTTGCCGACTATGAGGGCTCAAAAATATAGATAATACCCGCACCAGGGCAAGCAAACCTAGCAAACCGAGCACCAAGGGTAACTTTGATAGGTATTCTCATCCGTAGTCCAATGTGGAGTGATGTCTAGTGTATGAATATGAAACGCACACCTAAAAATGCTTTTTCTGGTCAGCCCTCCGGGCAGGCGCACTAGAAGGTCCAACCTTGGCAAAATAGGATGCGCATTGCTCCTTGCAGCTTCAGGCCCGAACAGATGATGCGCAGGGCTTCCAGAACTCATGTTCCCACCAGTCGCCAGCGACTCGTGTTGCGGAAAGACCACGTTCGAAAGCTTTGGCATCCGATGAACGGCTCAAATACCAGAGCTCTTTGACTCCCAGGCGACGCAAGTAGTCTCCCATATCGTGGTAGTGCTCTCCTACGCGGTGGGGCCCGTGACTGTCATCGGAGAGGGCGAGGCGACCGCCCAACAGGAGAATCAGCTAGTGGTGACATGAGAACACGGAAGGAGAACGATCTTGCCACGCACTACAGTGACATCTTCCCCGGGATACGAAGTTTGCCAACCCTTCCTGAAGGCGGCCGCGTTGACCTCGAACAAAGCGCCATAGTCGATCGCGAATTTCACGTTTCTTTTTAATTTATTCCAGGCATTCGGAAATTCTGAGAATCGCAACTGTGGCTTGTAGAGTCTGCACAGGTCGAGGTGACCAATAATTTCCGGGTGAAAACGTTCCAGCAATCGGTATTGCGCATCAAAGTATGTTGAGAGAAATTTGTCGATGTGACAACTTCCCTGGCTATTAATTTCAGCCACCGCATCTGTGACGCTATGCAGAGCCCTCTCGAATGAGGCATAGTCAAAGTCGATGGGGATGGTGTTGACGTGATGGATTGAGCCAACGATGTACTCGACACGATTGGAATGTTCACTGAGAAGGGCGCCCAGTTTTTCCAGATCGATTTCAGTGATGAATTCGGTCTCTAGACCGACCAGGAGTGTGATTTGGGAAGCGTAGGTTGACTTGAGTCTATGGGCTTCGTTCAAGAAGTCTGTGAATTGCTGCATGAGGGCATCAGGTGACAGCCCTGCCTGAACGAAGAAAACATGAGTCCAGTGCCAAGGATATTTCAGGAAAAGAAGGAACCTCTTCCGGGTACAAATCCTCTGGTCTATACCGAGGAACATGTTCGGTCAAACCATATACTTCAAAACCTTGCTTGATGGCCTCCAACACGACATCCTCAAGGATTCCCGATGCATGTTTGCAGAATTGACCTGAGTGTGAGTGGTGACTGTAAGGCATTAATGTTGATTTTAGTGACAGCAAAAATCGTTAACAGGCGAGAGATCATTACGTAAATCCATCATAAAAGGCTATCTTGATTGAACCTTTATTCGTCCACCTCAATGAGCCTGCTGGTTTGACACTTGCCCTAACTATCAGTGAAGAACTAAGCTACACTCCGCTATGGTAATAAGCCCCGCACTTTGATGCGACGACAAGCGTGGATTGAATGCCCCACATCAAAGTCGATGCGGCCCCCAAGCTGCTTTTTGAAAATCGGAAACCTAACTCCAGCTTCTCGCCCTGAAAATTCGCACTCCGCTGTCCATTTTCATGGATGTGACAATGCTGTTCAGATGCAAGTTGAATATCCGCCAGGCTGTTCGTAAATATAATGTTCGCCAAAGGTACCAGTGCTGCCATATCTACATGCTTAACGGTGGCTTTGACGTATGGAGCGAGGCGACGTGACATGAATTATCAACAAGTCAGGACTGTAACTACTGTCAGGGATATACTTCATTGATTTACGGCGAATTGTCAGGAGAACATACGGCAGGGGTGCCCCGTCGTGAGGCCCTTGTCATAGGGCTAGACCGCCTAGATGAAGAAGGGGTTGGAAACGTACTTCCAACCCCCCGCCCTCTGGTGGACGAAGAAGCCGTCCGAACCTGTGTGTCCGCCACAGGCCGCTTGTTCCATGGCATTTGAAAGCGCAACCAACCCAGCCATGTTTTCGTCGCACCAGACCGCTCGCGCTCTTGTCGCTTCCGCTCGAAGGCCGCACGGTAGCGTTCATAAGACTCGCGAAATGATCGGTCCACGCGGGAAGAGAAAATCAGCTCACCACGAGGGTTGGCCGCAGGGGGGATGGGAGATATCGGTACGGAGGTACTACGCTCAGTCGGTGAAGATAGAGTGGGGGACCGATTTCCAGCTTCAAGTGGTTGCGGTCGTGGAGAAAGTAGTGACAAAGGGTTAAGCGAAAATTTTGACCGTAATGGTGGCTTCCTGACGTTGAGGTACATGTTGAACGACCGAAGTGCTTTGTTTGCATGGGGGACATAGCTTCGAGAAGGTTTATCATCAGGGATGGTCTGATGGGAAGTAAACCAGTTCTTCATACCGGTTAGCATAAGCAATCTTCTCAGAATACATTCCACTAGCAAAGAAGAGGAGTAGAGTGGTGACTGCGACGAATAATAGACCAGAAGCAAAGTAGGGATGTGGTTTCACACTGGTGACGCTGCTGTAAACATCGGGAAGGATACTTCGAAGAGCGTAGGTATAGGGTACGTCTAGGAATGCGGTCTGGAGCAGGACTTCGGATGAGAGGAAGGCAATAACGAGAACAAGATGTGCAAGGAACACTGCCTGACAGTCAGTTCATATTGCGGAGAAGCCAGAGACACGCTTCTTACATTGGTAACGAGACTTTCGGCGTTGCAGGGATGCAGCATTTGTTTTTAGCCTCTCTTCGAACAAGAGCAAGTCACGGTAGGTTGCTGGATCGTTTGGAGGGTGAAAGGAAGGTCGCGAGTGCTGTGATGCATGGCCTCTCGCCATGCACTCAAATCAGAGACTGAATTTCGACTAGTCACAGTTGATGCTGTCGATGATGGATTCCTCCTCGCCACACAGAAAACAATCTGTGCCAAGAGCCAGCGCTTTTCCGGCAGACACTGACAATGAGCCGAGCGTGAAGGACCAAGAAGTAGTTGACTTCCCGTAGCCTCTGAAATAAAATATTATAATAAACATCTGGCGGCTATGCGTTCTTACTATATTGTAGATAATAAATCGGAGTACTATCGGAGTGTTAAAATAATTTGGAAACAGTACAGTGCTCCTTACAAAACTTGAAAAAAAAAGGTGCCTGATACAAATGGAGGGGTCATACGTGTACTACATAATGAATGAAGAGTGAAGCAAAATACATTCATTTACTGGCACTTGAGCCACCACCAGCACTTGAGCCAAATGCACATTACACCTGAGACAAGGTCAGATTTGTTTTGCAGATATTTCAGGCCTACAAATTTACCCTGTGTAAATCTAATCCATCCAGCGAAAGCAGGCGGAAAATAGCACTAGCGGAACCGGCTCGGGGGAGCCCGAGCAGCCGAGCCTTGATGCAATAGAGCGGCGAGACATGCTACAAGTACAATGATGTAGAAAACGAAAAGATGGCAAGACGGCTGTAAGCACTGTTGGAAATCTCGCTCGTCGTAGTACCTACTACGTAGCTTACATAATCGTACCGAACATAGTACGCATGTCAGTAGTACTACAATCCTCAGCTTTTTTGCTCACGTCCTCGCCATTCGCAACTACGGATTTCTTCGGATTTCCTATAAGCACAATAACACAGACATGGCTAGAGCGAGTGCTATAAGGGCGGGAGAGGTGGGCGACTGAAAATATTGCTATCTAGCGAGACGAGTCACGAGCAGGAGCGAATCAGAAAGAAATTATTGTGAATAACCATTGCAGGCGCATACCTACTAGTGAGACGATGGGAGCGGATCAGAAAGGGTGCAGAACCCCTTGAAACCATTGCCTTACTAAGACGGCCTGGCTTAGACAACCCCATGTGCCAGTGGGTGCGGAGTTCTGAGGGATGATGAGGGATGACCTCAAGCATGACGTGCGGAGTGTAGCCACAGGTGGCTGGACAGTTTGCCCTGAACTGGGCAAACCCTGGAGGATAGACCTCATGCAAGGAAGCACTGTATTTATTAGTCTCGTATAAACAAACTTTTAAACCCAACTAATCCATCCAGCGAAAGCAGGCGGAAAATAGCACTAGCAGAACCGGCTCGGGGGAGCCTGAGCCTTGATGCAATAGAGCAGCGAGACATGCTACAAGTACAATGATGTAGAAAATGAAAAGACAGCTAATAGGTGTGAGAAGGGAAGGAGGGAGGGGATTTTTTTTTTTTTTTTGAAATTTAAGTTGAGGTATTATAAGTTAAGGTAGGAATGCATACCAGTTAGGGGGCGGGGAGAGGGGGGTCATAGATAGGGCGGCCTTGGAAAATGAAAGCCTGGAGAATGGTGGGGTTACGCCAGATGTAACGCTCCCAGGCTGCAGATTTCCAATGGCCAATAGCCCTGATGGTTTCCGAAGAGACCCCTGCAGCAGCCAGAGAAGTAGCTCCTCCTGCGCGCATGGAATGCCCGCCAATATTTTTGGGGAAGAAAGAACGAAGCTTGCGGATGAACCAATTTTGAGTGGGTACGGAACCATTGGCTCAAAGCCAGAGCTGGGGATGGAGAGGGAAGCATTGATCGCATAAGGTGAGGTAATGCGTGAAAGAGGAGTATGGGTCAGGTTGTATGTGGCTGTGTTGGACGAGAACTTTATTGCCTTCATAGCGAGAGTCCGCTTTATCGCGCCAAAGAAGAAAGCTGAAGGAGTCCGGGAGGATGACAACAGTGTGACACATGACGGATTTGCGGTAGTTTTGCAGGGCGGGCTTGTCAGATGAGGTGAGCTCACCCAGGTGCATTAGACCGAAAAATCCAGTCTCTAGTTGCACACGAAAGAGGAGGTCATTGTGTGAGGGTTGATAGGGGGGGTGAAGCATCGCATGATAAGGAGAAGATGTTCCCGAGTAAGGGGAGCCTTTTGGGCAAGTGGTGCGGAAAAACGGCGCATTGCACCTTGCAATGTCCTTTTGACAAGGCGAGACAGTCGATTGGCCTTGATGTGAGGAAAATAAGCTTCAAGTTCACTAACAATCCCGGCGAGGTAGGTGTGCACTGAGCGGGGTTCAATGTAGTGGGACATGTAGGTGATGAAGAAGGATAGGGTGTCAGGGTGGGATCTGGGTCAAAGTTATGACACTGGCAAAAGACAGGTAGGAATTTAGGGCTGAGGAATAAGTTGCGTGAGTATTCTGGTCAAGGGCCATTCCTAACGTGATGGAGCGTTCTACAGTGAGACGCTCCAGGGTCCAAGGTTCCCGGTGAGGTTGCCTGGCCTGCGACACTGAAGGTTCATTTCTTTGAAGCCCCCAGCATACGTCGAGGGGGTAGGAATGGAGAAATCACGAGGCCTGGAGAGGATTGAATGGTGAGATCATTGCGTTGTCGGAGAGATGATCGGCGACAACATTGTATGCGCCTGGGACATGAAAGACCCAAAAGTCAATATCATGGTCGAGGAGGGTGTTTATAGCTTGGATGACCATCCAGTTCATGGATGGTAAGGCAGCGAGAGAGTTGAATAATTGCATGGTGTTGAGATTATTGGTGAAAACGGCCAAACGACTGCCAGGAGACAGCTGCATCACGGCCACAAGGATAGTGCCACAGACGGTGAGGGCTTCATAGAAGAAAATGGAGTCGTGTGGTTCTGAATCCTGAATGAAAGCTTGGTAGCCAAGATTGGTTGAGGGAAACCAGAAGGCCATTGCTAGAGGCAAGGCATCACAGTAAACGTGAACGACTGACTCAGGAAGATCATTATAGCACCAGGACACTGATTTGAGGAAACAGATTCCCTTAGAGTGCAGAAGGTGATCTACTGCCCAAGTGAGTTCACGTTCGACATCACGGTTTACCCAGATGAGCGCCTTATGCTGCGATTTGCCTGAGGTCTTGGCATATACCGCACAGAGGCCAGGCCGAAGCATGGGATAGACGTTTAGGGCCCAGTTGAGGTAACCAGCAATCTGTTGGAAATCCCTCAAGGTATGCCGCATTCCATGCTGGGCAAAATCTCGAAGCACAGAGATCAGTTGGAGACAAGACTCATCCGACATACGGACTCGCATGAGGTTAGGCTCAACGTTGAACCCAATTATCAGGAGCTCGGATCCAAAGATCTGTTTCCATGGTTCATGAGGTAGCCCAAAGAAGTCCCAAAGATGCAAGAGTTTGGTGAGATTAGATGGTAGGTGTTTGCCATATTTTTTGTAGAAGGTCATCTGTCCTCGGCATTGGAAAGAAAAAGAGTCGTCGACATAGATCAACAGGAAAAGGATGAGAAGCTTCATAACTGCAATCCAGATGACGAGCGACATGAATAGTGTTTCAAAGTCCAGTCCAGTTCAGTCTTTTGACCACTTTTGTGGGCAACTGGACCACAACCAGTCTTTTTTAATCCCAAATCTGAGGCAACTGGACTGCAACTGGTGGCAACTGGTTTTTTGAAAGACTGGTGTACTAAAATAATTATTGTATTAAATTATGAAAAGAGTGCATTTCAGGAATTTCTCATCATGCACAGCATAGGGGTGTGTCAATAAAAGGTAATTTCAACTCAAAAATGTACAACAAATGTATATTTTCTTTACTTTTTTCACATAAATATAGTAAATTAGCATGAAAATTTGACATAATACACTCTGATGTGTCATTGAAATGTGACAAAACGACCTGTTGGAACATGACAATCAGTCCTGCATGCAACCAGTTGCAACCAGTCTTCAACCAGTCTTTTGTTTTTCTAAAATTCAAGGCAACTGCAACTGGTCCATGTATCAAAGTCAGGCAACCCGCAACTGCAGTCCAGTTGCCAGTCATTTTTCGGGTCTTTAACTGGACTTTGAAACACTAGACATGAAGGCATGAAAAATCCTTTGCGAAGCTTGACCGCCAAAAACATTCTGGCGATCCACATACTGACGACCCTCAAAGGAGACAACCTGTTTAATTTGCCATAGTGGATGCATCGGCATGTGACGATAGGCCTCTGAAACATCTGCCTTCCATAAGATGAGGTCTTCTTCACCATGATTGCGTCGATAAATTCGTAATGCATTACCCAAATCTTGCACATTGTCGAGGGTGACTCCAGTGATGTCAGCCTGCGAGATCATCTGATTTAGCGCGTACTGACCAGTGCTGTGGTCGGTGACAAGACGATATTTGCTGGTTCCCAGCTTAGGAACAGCATGGATTGGCATGCTATACATACCAGGGAGGAGCTCTGGTCCGAAGGCAGGTGAATAGCATCCGGCAGCGAGTTCCTGATGGATCTGAGAAGCAAGGAAAGTGGATTCTTCCTCATTTTTGGGGGGACGATGAGAGTTGTCCCAGGTGACCGGCCAGTCCCCATAATGAATATCTGCAAAGGGCCAAAAACCCTCATGGAGCCCACGACAGATGGACTGGACAAAAGGCTGATTAGGATGACTGGCTAAAAGCAATTCAAAGCGATCTACATTGATAGGAGTGGAAACTTTGAAGAGCTCGGGATGATCACGAATGGTGTTCATAGCCTCAGCATTAAGAAACTCCTTGTCAGGGGGTGTCGGAAGAGGGAGAGCAAACTCAGTCCACTGTACGGTATGACTGCAAACACATTGGTTTGATCCCCAAACTAGATTTCGATGGTACCGAGGGCTTTCACTGATCATCTCATTGAGAGGGTGCGGTAGGACACTCGGAGCGTTGATGGGATCCTTGGCATTGTCGGCGATCGCAGCAGTGCTCATACTTGCATCCAGTTGCGGACTTGTTGCACTTGCCTCGATTCCACTTATGACACGGTTTGTGGGTTCCAACATTGGAGGATCCCCTTTCGGCCCTTTGTCCTCTTCCGGTGGATCGCTCTGAGGTACTTGGACCCATACCATAGGAGGGGAGATAAATGGTTCGAAGGTCTTCGAACCGGGCAAAATCATTGAGGCATATGTGTTTTTGATTGGTGACTCTGAGGCGAACAGCTTTGTTGAACTCGATGATTCGGTCATGGAATGAGGGCTGGATGGACGTGAAGAGTTGGGACATGTAGGAGAGCCAGGCATTGTACTCCGGTCCTTGCTGAGGGAGAGCGAACGAGGTCGCTTGCACGGTTTTTCCAAAGGCGATGACCCAATCGCCATGACTTTTGATCGCTTTCGTTTGCTTAGGCAGTTTGATGGCGAGTTGGAATAAGTCTCCGACGTCTTGGGAATGTTTAGTGTCGACCTCAGTGGAGTAATGAGCCCTGAGGACTTTGTCGAGGTCGACGGCAAGTCCTTTGACGATGTTCCCCCATTGATCTGGGGGGAAATTGGGACATCCTGGAGACAACATAATTTTGCGGACCACAAAGGTGGGATCATTGGCCCAGTTGTCGAGGAGTGTGAGGATTTGTTTGAGATCTGGAGACATGGATTCCTGCAAGATGACCGATGCTGGTCCCCAAGGGAAGAGACTTTCATCAATGACTGATCGTTTACGTTTGACGACCGGTAAGCACTCTTCGTCTTCTTCCGACTCATCCCATTCAACTCGTCTTTCCTTTCTCTTATCCCATCGTTCTGATCTCCCAAACGGTTCATCAATGTCATGTTCGTCTTCTCCCTCCAGTCTTCGAGATGATGACCTCCTAACATCAATGGAGACTCCTGCAGGCTGGTCTCACTGTCTGGCATCGATTTTGTCAAGCATGCTGAAATAGGAGGCATGGGCTGATTTATCAACCCCTCCGTTTCCATCCACAGTAGTAGCGAAGGCAGCCCGAATCTGGAGGATGGCCTCGGCCTTGGATAACTGCTCTCGACAATAGCGCTCGACGATGTCCAATGAGTTTCGGATGCAGGAATCTTGGGTGGAGGAGATTTGATTCTCTCCTGAAGAGACGGTTGCAGATGGCGAATGGGCATTGTCAGTCATTGAGCTAAAGGCGATGTATATCAATGTGACTGAAAATATTGCTATCTAGCGAGATGAGCAGGAGCGAATCAGAAAGAAATTATTGTGAATAACCATTGCAGGCGCATACCTAGTGAGATGATGGGAGCGGATCAGAAAGGGTGTGGAACCCCTTGAAACCATCGCCTTACTAAGACGGCCTGGCTTAGACAACTCCGTGTGGGTGCAGAGTTCTGAGGGATGATGAGGGATGTGTTAAGTCCAGTTCCTCCGGGGTTATCGGAGCAGCGGGGATAGTAGGAGTATACGCGAAGGGGGCAGAATGGACATCAGCTTCAACTTGTGTGTTGCGCCCTTGCCGCGAGTTCTTGTCCAAGTATTTACGGAGGAGCGGAGCGACGGAGGAGATACAGAGTTGGGTAAGAGTGACGACAAGAAGTCTTGCTTCAAGTGTCGAGCAGAGGGAGATCAAGGAGTTGGATTAGGAGGAGGTCAGACTGAGTTGAACAGGAGGAAACTAAGTTGATATTCAAACTGCAGAATACTAAGTACATGTCGAGCTTTTATACTACAACGGAGAATAACCAATAAAGGAAAGTAACTACGATGACAAGTAAACACAAGGTATCCGGAGAGCCGGAGATACCATAATCAGAACAGAGGGAGTCAGAAGGAGTCAGGAGGAGTCAACGGGAATCATAGGGAGTCAGAATGAGTCAATGTGAGTCAGGAGGAGTCATGGACAATGTACTAGACCAAAGTAAGTAGATGGACGACAGGGTCATCAAGAAATGTCAAGATGGAATGGAGAGACATAAGCGGAATTAGTAATCAAGATAGGAGTAGCAAGAGGAGGAGAACCGGAGGAGCAGAGATGGGGCGAGAACGTTGTATGAGGTCCGGAGAAGTCACGCGCGGTATGGGATATGACAGGATGACCTCAAGCATGACGCGTGGAGCGTAGCCACAGGTGGCTGGACAGTTTGCCCTGAACCGGGCAAACCCTGGAGGATAGACCTCATGCAAGGAAGCACTGTATTTATTAGTCTCGTATAAACAAACTTTTAAACCCAATAAATTGCCATGGGTGCAGAGTTCATAAATATTTAAAATATGGTTAGAATCTGAATCAAATATTATTGATTTTTTGAACATAGTTAAAATATTCATGAACTCTGCATCCATAACAGTTTAATTTGCACGGGGTAAATTTGTGGATCTGAAATATCCTCCAAAAAAATCCGACCTTGTCTCAGGTGTTATGTGCTGTTGAGACTTGGTAGTTGAGCAAGCTACCATCAATAGATGAGCTAAGTTGTATGAGTACTGTGGCCCCTATGGATAGGTACCACCCCCTAAACTATAGGTATATAGATGGGTAAACTAGTATAGGAGAATAACACTTCCTGCTCCTACCCACACATTTTGAGTGATCCCTCAGTTCTGTACCTGAGTCCTCAGCACTATTACTTATCAGCGTGTGCCTCACTCCTCACTGTGTGACACACATCAAGATTCATATATCTCAATATTCTCAACAGGTTATGAGCCCCACTCAGCACAATTAACCTACAATCAAGACTCCAATCATACACACATATTCAACATGTCTCACAGAAGACAAAACCAAAGGGACAATCACTACAATGGTCATGAATTCCATTATAACAGTCCTAGCCACCCTAGACATCACCAAGATCAGGATGATAGTCATAAGAGCAGGCAGGATAGGAGGCAGGATAGGGGTCAGGCCCCCAGCAATGCTGCAGGAGGAGCACCTAGACCTGTAGGAAGCTATACAGTTGCTCCTACAAACCCTACCATAACTCCAGCACTCCAGATTGCTCCACCATTCCTAGGAGTTACATCATCCTACAAGGTTGATAAACTCCAGGATAGAAGTGGACAGCAAGGAGAAGTTGAGAACATGAGTCAGGCCTCTAGCATCAATGCAAGAGGAGAACTGTTACGATCTATCATAGATGATGGTCCATACACATAAATAGGCATCAAGCCAGTC
>MU123706.1:470112-518006 GCA_014904935.1 Melanogaster broomeanus | reverse complement strand
CTCTTAAATCATACAATGGTAATATGCGTTTGAGCTATTATAATTCTGCAAGCAAGGCATGCTGGAATATGAGCTTAATCCGTGAATATCGAACGCTGAGGCATATGCAACGAAGAGTGGTGATTGAGTCAAAGCGTTAGATACATGGAAGCAACTTAAGTACTAGCGAGGGTGAAGGGCATTGGGCGAAAGCCCGTAGGGCTTTCCGGCCGAAGCACTGTCTGCGCTGGGGCGAGCGAGCTGCGAGGGTGGTGGGTTCCCGAGCAGGTGCGAATCGCGAGGTCTCAGGGCAGAGTGATGTGCAACGGACAAGGTCGGCGAAACTTGCTTGAGTTTTGTGATCTTGGAGTGGCCTGTGAGAAAAGGAGTGGTGGGTGGGTGCGAGAGCTGTAGCTAGTGTAGAGTAGGGTGCTAGGAGCTAAGCTACAGAGTTTCGAGGTGGCTGGAAACAAGAGAGCGCGATTCGCCTCGCTCTAATCATTCACCACTCCATCAAATATAGACGATTAGCCACACGTGGCCCGTCTCAAGACCTCACAAAAATCCTTACTCCATCCCCGATTAGAGCTCTGTCTTCGCCAACCACCTCTGAACGAGTGCAAGAGCCTCCTTTGGCTTGTCATAGGGAACCTATCATCCTCTTGTCAGTACCATGTCAAGGGTAAACTGTGATCATCGGTACCCACCATATGTCCAGCTCCATCAATCGTAGCAAACGTCAACCCACCAGCACTCCTCACCTTACCCGCGACATGTCCATCGACCTTCCCACTCCCTCAAAGGCTGGCTCACAAACGCCTCCTGTCCAGTCCACGGCATCTGGAGCGTCCAACGCTCGTTTCCGACCCAGTTACAGATCCAGTCGTACGTTCCAATGTAGATAAGCGCGCGTACGCCGCGTTCCAGGAGTGCAGAGATGTGGGTATAAGTCTCATGGTATTCGTCTTGGGCATTGTAGAAGGCAATCCCGACCTTGTCGCTGCAGGAGGTGAAGTTTGAGGTGATAGAAGGGTCGACACCGAGCAAGGTACGAGTGGAGGGGCGGTCAAGGTAATTCCTGATGTATCTGAAGTACACGTGTTAAGCCAGATAGAGGGTCCCAAGGTCAGAGACCTACTTCGTAACCGGGTAGCACAGGCTGTCAGGATCACCCTCGCATTTCTTGCTGATATCGTATGGATTCATCCCTTAGAAATGCAGGTCAAATACCGATCTGCGTTGCCGGGACCCAAGCTGGACATACCCGTCTCAAAGAATGGCTGCTCGAGTTCATTGCTACAGAAATCACGGGCTGCACCACAGTTCATTGCGTCGTACTGGTCGATGCACGACTCTACGGGTCCATTTCTGGCATCTAGGCAGCTATACAAAACCTTAGCAGGTGACAATGGCCTCGTGCCTCAAAATAGCCTCACCGCTTGCTTCATGCGCATACATGAGCTTATGGCAGTTGAGCTCACAGTGAACGCGTCAAGAAAAATGGGCTCACCTGATGCTCGAAATCGGGAACACAGACTGCGGCAGTGCACTGCATGTCGACGTACGCGGGTGTCATTGTATAGTAGTCGGTCATACCGTTGCCTATTCGCGAGCTGTGGTCAACCATGACGAAGGAATTCGCGATAGTTACGACTCACCAATCATAACGATTGGAGATTGATGGGTGTCAAACCTGCCTCGACCAACTTAGCATTCTGGTCGTAAACTTCCGCTGCGAACACAGGGAGATAACGACCCTAGAAGACATTCATGTTCGGCTTTCTAAGCAACTGGAAGGTTACAGAGTGGCTTACACCGTATGATTCGCCGGCCATATGGAAAGGTCGGCCCTTGAACTGGCTGAAATTCTCGAAGAAAATAGCCACGAAATGCGGCGAATGTCTTTCGCAGCTTCTTCGGTCGTGCTCTACCAGCACGTGAGGCATATGTAACATGTAACTGGGGATATCACCCACCACGCTCTCGCCATAGTCGGCATATGAGAAGCCGACGCCAATGGGTTGATCAATGAAGAAGAGGTTCGCATTGGTGTTCCACGATTCGGGATGATAGGTAGTGCCATTCTCGGTCAGAGCTCTGCATGGACCAAGTTCCATGAAGAGACCCAAACTAGAAGAGCAGCCAGGGCCTGTGAGTATCATGAGTATTGGTCACGAGCCTTCCGAGCGTCCTTCTGGACGTACCTCCGTTGGTCCAGAAAATGACGTCGTCCGTGGCAGGATCATTGCGGCTCTCGAAGAAGTAGAAGAACAGGTGTCTAGCCTGGATGTCGATATACCCTGTGTAAGCACTGGAACATACGCGTGTGAATGAAGGCACGAAGGACAGCTAGCGTCGAAGACTGACTTGACCGTTCCATCACAGAAGTCCGACTTCTTGATCCTGACGCTGTAATTGGGGAACACTGGATGACTGAGGGTAGTGAATGCGTCGACCGAGAGGGTGCTCAGGTGCTCGACTGGCGTGAACAACCCATCGTCGTATCGTGCAGCATATGAATCGGATGGCGCGAAAGGCTTTGTGGTTGGCGACTTCAGACCTAGAAATGCCTGGGCCGACGCGCTGCTAACAATCGCCAACGACAGCAGGCCCAGTCCTTGAGCTCTTAGAGAGAGAAACATTGGGGAAAGAGAAGGAGAACACCCTGCAAGCCCTTGATTAGGCTACTTCTTATTCGTGTGTGAGTGGGATTTCCCTGACTGTCCACATGGTGTTCGGGCCGGTGGTAATTTATTAAAGCGCCAAGTGTGACACTGCAGATCTCTACGGCTGAATAATCGAAGGAGGCATCACCGACTGCAAGGATATGCTGATAATCACTGTACGCTATATAAGTGAGGAAAGCAGTGAGTAGCGCACATTTGAGTGACACTGTAACAGCGTCGATCTGGTTGAGGGGCTGACCGAGCGCTCAAGCGCTCATGGCGGGAACTCTGGCGACACGACACAAAGTTATTTCTTAGTATTTCTTTTCGCGACACTCTTCTCACTCCGCACCCTTCCCCTGCTTCCCTTCTTCGGAGGCACACCACCAATCTTTTTAGCAGCACCTGGTTTTCGCACTCTCTCGCGCTCTTTGCTCTGTACCGGCACCCCTTGTTTCGCCAGCGCCATACGCGCCTTTTTCTTCGCCATTCTCCGTGCTACACGGTCAGCGTCGGTGGATTTCGCCTGCCTACGTTCCTCTTTAGATAGATTGACGAGTTTTTCGCCGAGAGATGGGTCTCCTTTTGGAATGTCTGGTACAGCAGCGCGATTCGATGTGCGTGCGGATTTGGCCGGAGAGGTACTCTTGACAGCAGAAACACCGGTTATTGTCTTGCACCGTTGAACTCGGAGTTTCCGCTTCGCAAATTTGAGCTTCCCCGGTTCGAGTGCAAGAATTTCATCCACACAAGTGCGATCCTGAGGGACCTCTTCAGTACTGTGAGCGCAAGATTGAATTATCGCACAAACCGCGAAGTGAACGTAGGCAAAGCCTTTTCCGAGTTGAGTGTCTCTGTCGCGTACCATGCGCACACGAGTTACCCATAACATGGGTTTGTCGCCATCTTGAGACAATTCGGCGCTCGCAGGTCCTCGCTCAGCACTGACAACGCCTTCAAAAAAGACACGAAGGTCATCCTCCTTGCTCGCAAAATCGAGGTTTCCAACAAAGATGGTAAGCTTAGGGTCGCCAACAGCTGAGCTCAGCAGCGCGTCGTCTGAGGACTTTGCGCAGGTGAGGGTTTCGCAACTGCGTCAACTCGAAGCATGCGGTCCAGGAACATAGTTCCGTTGCATTTTACGACGGCCAGACGCGCAGCTTCGAAGGGATCCATGACAGTAGGGGCAGGAGGCAAGTTGGCAGGTCTTGAATCAACGGGCTGTGGGTAAGCAAACACGATATATGCGTGCACAGAGTCTGCGTTTGAATGGATTTCATGCTTAATGAATGCGATTTTCTTCTTTTGACTAGACGTGAGGAACTTCTTCTCGTCCGTCCTCGTCGACGCTTCTGCGGTTTGTTCACCGCGCCAAGAGGAAGCACGATCTCGTTCGTGTTGCCGAGGCAGTTTCGTCGTTTTGCCTTCATCATTCGCTTCTGGAAGTTTTGACGTAGGCGCTTGGAAAGCGACCGAACGAAATCGTGTCGATTCGATCTTTGCTGTCGGTACAAGAGCTAATATATGGCGACGTAATTGTTTCTGCAAGGGCTGGCAGGAGATTGAAGTCAATGGAAACGTAAGAGATACTCCCGTCTCACTTACACGCTTGGTAGCTACCTCAGGAGATAGGTTTCCGATAAATACCGTGCGAGCATCCCGTTTCTCTTGTGTTTCATCTGGCACAGCGTATTTCTCCTTTCTACCCCCAGACTTGCTCATTTTGGAATCCGCCCGGTTTTTGGAAAGCGATTCATGAACCAAAGTAGACGGTTGGTCTCCCTCCTCGCTCCGATTCAGAGTTGTCCGGTTCGGAGGCAACCCCGGAAATACTCTTCGACTTTTCTGGCAGGCCTGCATCTGAGTGCTCATGATCTGACTTGGGCACTGGAGCAATCATAACGCGTCTCTTTCCGGCGCTTTTCCTAAACCTCCTTGTCATGGGGCGAGACAACGAGTGACGGGGCTGCTTCAGGTAGTGAGGGTTTAGAGCGTTTTCTGTCAGTCTCTTCGCCATGTTTGTCGGATCTGCGTTTCTTCTCGACCGTTGGTTGGTCAGTCGAGGTGGAAGAGGATTGTCCGCCGTCCTGGAACTGAAGTGACGGTGATCAGGAGGACCTAGCTGAAATAAGGAACATGTGCAACACACTTGGGTGCGGAACACGGCATCGAGATCTGTATCTATTGCCCTTTTCTTGCTAGACGGCCCGGCTCCCAGAAGAATGGATGCGAGACTCATGATGAGCTCGCTGTCAGTGTTTGCGACAACGTTGTCAGTTGGCGAATTTGGTTGAGCGCCGTTGTGACTAATTAGGAAATCAATTTTGATACCAAAATGCATGACGGGACACAATATCTAATTCATGTACAGATATCTGTGCCGACAGGTATCAAAGGCAAAATGAAAATGAAAATGGTATGCCGGGGAAGCCTAGTTTGGAATGCATATCTATCGAGTCCGAGATATATCAACTGTCAGTACATACAACGATCCAAGAATGACTCCACTACCATAGAAGTGTAATTCACAACTGTGCTAATCGATCGGCCGAACCTCTGCTCTAAGCCAGCATCATCCGATGAACGCATCTGATCACGATGTCCGTACTCCGTGACGTGGTGAGCTTCCCTTGGCCTAATGACAGGATGACCAAAGTCTCATGTGTCGTCCCCCATGGGATTTGTCCAGAAAGGATCTGTGGTACGATATGCTTTATGACCTTATTTCCTGTGCGAGGAAATGCATTCACTCACCTGAAGCATTATGCACCCAAAAAGAAGATGTCGCAGGCTTCACTGTATCAGGACTCGACGCCAGCTCTGGTGCTGTCCATCTCATAGCGCCTGGGCGACACGTCGATATGTCGAATGACGACTTGAACCACCCTGAAGTCCTCCAAGGATGGTGCAAAGGCCAAAATCGCAGAGACACGCTTTCCCATTCACATCAATCAGTACGTTTAACGACCCTATCACTTTGTCAACGGTGGTCTGCAATGCACCAAGAGGGGATTCACTGATGCTCGTTAGTCTCCATGGATCACAGGATGTGAACGCACTTGTATAAATTAGAAAACTTCGCCGGACCACGAAAAGGAGGATATTAAGATACACACGATATTGTAGCCCTGCTGCCACTCCAGTCCAGCTGGGAGATAATGAAATCGCAGTCAATCAGATCTAATCCCCTAGCCCAATGCGGCATGTTTGTGTACTCACCAGATCAAAGCGACCAGGAAGATGAGTTCCTTGTCCATTTCGTCCAAGTATACATGAAGTGCGCCGCCGGGAATCCAAGGAGACACGGTTGAAATCGCGATGCCAAATCCAAAGGCGACGCCCAACAACGGGACAACATTGGGATCACGAAATCGGTGCCATGCTTTGATCTCGCGGCGCAGGTCCTGTAGAGTGAGCGTCAAACGTCCGATTACATGGGGTCATAACAACCTATAGAATGACCAAGGATGTGCTCACCTTTCCCTTGGCCTAGCATCCACTGGTTGGTGTCGGAAGGAAATGGCTGGAAGTGGATCTGGCAGGTGGTTAGGATGCTGGGACGTGTCAAGCTATCCCACAAATGAAATTACAACTGTCTGCACATGGTGACGTGGGGGGTGAGCTCATCAACCAGAGCGGACATCGACACATAAATTTATTATTTTATTGAATAGGTTGGAGTCTGCGCGAGGTCGGTGCCATTTTGCTGACAGCGCGACGCGGCGGTAGCCTGCGAAGTACACACAGCGAGGTAAGTACTCGAAGAGCCAGCTAATCTGGGTGTGATCACGCAAGCTGATTCGAAAAAACATCAAGCTATGTGAGCCGCTTAAGAAAGCAAGCATATGCGCCACCGTGTGAAGTTACCGAGGGCATTAAGGATTGAGTTCGCGTTCACCTCGCAAGGTGTCGTCGCGGAGGTACTTCTCCTAATATGAGAATGGACGTGAAGTCTGGGAGGAAATAGAAACGTTTATGCAAAGCGTCCTCCCGAATAAGTCGCAGCGTTGTGCCTCGGATGCGGAGCGACGTGAAGTGTATACGACCTAAGCCATCGGCCATTCCTCAAAGACCCCCTGCCCAAACTTGAAAAAGCTTATACTCCCCGAATCAACCTGCAGCTATGACAACGATCTTCTTGCCTGTTTTAAGAGCAAGGAAAGGGTTGGGTGGTCTGGGGACCGGTTTGATCGTTTGAGCTGAAGTGGCTGTGCGAAGAGGAAGGAGGAAAAGAAGGAGGCGTTGGAGGAAGGTCGGCGCGCTCATAGGCTGGGTTGACGTAGACTGGATCGCAGGTAGTGCGCCGCCAGGTGTTCCCGGAGATGGTTTTTCATCACGGGTTGGAGGGGGATCATGTCAGTGGAGAGTTCCCAGGCTTCTTGACAGGAGTATAGGGCCCACGCTTCCGTGGTGGCGGGAGTGGCATCTCTGGGAGTATCTCGAAGAGCGCGGTCAGCTCCTGCAAGGAAGGCATCGGTGTTGTGCGTGCGCTGCATATGCCAAAGCAGTCAGTAACGAGGTCCAACTGAGGAAAGAATAACTGTTAAATATTACGGACTTTACAACCACGACATAAAAATCTGGCGAAGTTGGAGCTGTCTTGCGGAATGGGGTCGAGGGCTTGTACGCATGGAAAAAGACCTTGTATGGTGATGAAGGGGGTGACAGCGGTCTCAACAAAGGAGTGGGTTTGCTCTCATGCGCTGAGGGACAACGCAAAGGCAGGGAGTAGCCGCAAGGTATGAATCGTAGGGCTTTGTATATGTCCGCTAACCGAGTAAAAGACAGTTAATCCAGCGAAGGAGAAACTACCACTTGGAGGACGAACCGCTCGTTCTGTACCGGCCAAGGTAAAGGTGCTTCCACCAGTCCCTCCTTCTAGAAACATTGAAGACACTGAGGACTTTCAACGCAAAGCGCGAGAACAGCATCACAAGTTTGTGCAGTATGGTTTGTGGCTGATTCAGGGACCAGGAAGACCGAGGAGACGTCGGGGGTGCGACTGGATATTCGGGTGTGGGCGGCTCAGCCCGCATTAGAACAAACCCAAGACGCTTCAAATAGGCATACACCTAGAACACAATTGCGAATACGCAGGTGTGAGAAGCGAGTATGGACATCGAAGGATAAACCACTGCTGAGGTGAGCTACCTGATAGCGTTCCAACGTCATTCCTTCACGACCGATCATTTCCGCGAAAGCTTGTTGGACAGACATCGGTGCTCCAGGACTGCTCATTTCAGGGTTTGGAGAGTCCAAGAACGAAGGTTCTTGAGAAATAGACTTATAGCAAAACAGAGCGCCACGCTCGACAAGATATAATGCTTCTTCTGGAAGTAGCTCCAGCCGCTTCGGGAGTTTGGATGCAGGTACTGAACTTGACTGGGCAGCCGTCATCTTGTCGCCCATCCTCTCAGAAGGTACCGCCCGCGCAACAGAGTGTCCCATCGTCGAAAAGTGGATCCCACGAGCTGTTCGTCACATGCACACGATCGATCGAAGGATACCAAATGCCGTAGCTTATAGATTTGCTGCAATACCACGTCGACAGCGATCCTTTAGCATCTAGAAAAGTGAGGAAGGGATCCAACTTACCTAGAAATACTCCTTCCCGCACGAAGCGCTTCGAACATCGCGTCTCTTGAGCGATCCAGGACGTGGAGCTGTAACCCCGATCCACCACCTTGGGCAGGCTCGAAGTCCTTTTCACCACGTTTTGGAATAACAGGGCGTGCTGCCGCTCCGATTTTTCTGTTGTATCATGCATCAGAGATGCATGGTTGATCCATTGACGGACACTCACGGGAGTTTTGTCCAATCCAGCCCACCGTCTTCGTCCCCAGAAGACTGGTCTTCCTCTTCTCGCATCTGTGCGGTAGGTAGCTGTGGACGTGGAATTTCAAGTCCATCGTCCATCGTGGCTTGAAAATAGTTTGAGTACGCTGGATGAACTCTAGTTGGGACGATAATTTTATCGCAGAGTAGCACAACTCAAATGAAAGTTGATCGAAGTAACTAGTATGTAGCCTCGAGAGTCGAGTCAGAGCATCACCCGAAAAGGGATATGTTTTACATAGGGATCATAAACCGACTGTACTCAGTGTACCCACAGGTCTTTTTCAACTGAACTACGATAGTTTACTCTGATTTTCTTCCATTCTCATCCGCTTGCAGCGTAGCCTTCGAAGGCTGCACGAGATGGCAGCAGAACGTAAACCGACTTTCGCTCAGTCCCTCATTGTGCGCCTCCCAGTTTCTTCTTTCGAGGCACCCGTATGAACATCCTGGACTCGCGTCTTTCATCCACACAGGCAGGAGGAGCAGCAGGTACGCTGTCGACCTGCTCTTCTTCCCGATAGACACTGTTAAGACGCGGTTGCAGTCTGCACAAGGGTTTCTGAAGGCCGGAGGCTTCCGAGGGATCTACAAGGGTGTCGGAAGTGTTGTTGTAGGCAGTGCTCCGGGAGGTGAGAAATAGCATCGCCCACCGCTGGGCAGACAATGATCTTAAGCAGCGGCTATTTTCTTCTCGACGTACGAAATGGCCAAACAATCTTTGCCACTGCATGGACAGCTCGCCCCACTCAACCACATGATTTCTGCATCCATTGGTGAAATTGTACGTTTTCAACACTATTTCCTCGTCCGTCAGTCTTCCTCATGGGACCTAAACTCAGGCAGCCTGTCTAGTTCGTGTTCCGACTGAAGTGATCAAAACGCGGACACAGACGTCGAGCTACGGCTCTGCTGCCACGACATCCGTTGCTGCTGCAAAGATTGTTCTGAGGCACGAGGGCATCAAGGGATTTTACCGTGGGTTTGGGACTACGATCATGCGTGAAGTATGTAATTTTACTTATATTCCTTCTCATGACTTCACTCATCATTTATAGATTCCATTTACATCGCTTCAGTTCCCTCTGTACGAACTCCTCAAATTGCGCCTATCCCTTGCACTTGGTGCCCGGCCGCTCCGCGCCCCAGAAGCGGCGATATGCGGAAGTATCGCTGGTGGTGTTGCAGCTGCGCTGACAACCCCTCTCGACGTTCTTAAGACACGCGTTATGCTTGACATGCGCGTATGTACACGACCCTCCGTCCCCTCTTCACATATTGACCCGTCGTTCCCAAATATCCAGAATGAATCGCAAATTCCCTCTTTACTCGCTCGTTTCCAGCAAATTCGTACTAATGAAGGTCCCCGGGCGCTCTTCGCTGGCGTTGTGCCACGGACCCTTTGGATATCTGCAGGCGGTGCTGTCTTCTTGGGTGTTTATGAGTGGGTGGTTGGGGGGCTGGTTGGTAGTTAGCATAACTGGTGAGAGACACCCACTACCTAGAGTGCGATCGTGTGATACAATCTGTATAGAGAGCGTAATTCGTGGTGGTATTTGACGTAAATCGCTGTTCTATTACCAGGCAAGACTCACTCGCGTCACTTATACACCACCTGCTTGCTAGACGTTCAGCATCACTTCTGTCGAGCAGTCAGTCAGAACAAAACAAAAGTATAACCGCATGCATGCGCAAGCCAAGGATATCTACACCTGTCCAAGCTCAGTGACTAAGGACTTCCTAGCCATCCACCCGCCTGGCGGTTAATGAAGAGCAGACTAGTTTCCGACTCTCAGATTAAATACCGACGTTGAAGTATCCCAATCCAGGAAAACATTAAAGGCATCCTGTGCCTAGTCTTCTGATGCAGTACAGTTTCATATATGTGGGAACGTGCAATGCTGTGATATCGACTTACAGCCCAGAACTGTCCGGGGGGGTACCGCTCTCAGATGGATGCCGGGGCCAGTCCAACCCAGTTTGGCCGTATTGTGGACAAGACACACGATCAGGTACTTACCTCTTACGACCTCTGATCGATCTGATCAATGGACCGAAAGCATGGCGTCGAATACGAAGATTTGGCTAGAAGATCCCTAGGAAAATGCCCGCTCGCACCCTTCAAGCTTTAAGGAACCAGTCGATAGCTACGGAAGGCAGAAGGCTAACAGCTCAGGTACATTCTAATAAATGCCCTCCTACTTATAGGCGAATAGTCTCCACATGCAAACCTTATATTGGATCTTCGTTTTCTACCGTCCCAGCTTACATGAAGTGAGGTGAACCATAGATGGGGTTACAAATGTTACCTTGCTTGCAAGGTTTCTTGCCGGGTCACAAATGCGACGCTTTTCATGGCTCACGTGATTCTCCTTTGTTGGACACTTTTTCCCACACCAGACTCCACCCCCCTCGTGCTTAGTCTTGTCTGCCTCTGCCCTTCTTGCATCTTCAAAATCATGCGTTCGACAACGAGTGGTGGTTGTGGACATCAGTTCACCCTCATCGTTCGTCAACCCAATTATTGAGCTCGGGGGCATGGTCCAAATCATGGGTTCGAGAACGAGTGGTGGTTGTGGACATCAGTTCACCCTCATCGTTCGTCAACTCAATTATTGACTTCGGGGGCATGGTCCAAATCATGGGTTCGACAACGAGTGGTGGTTGTGGACATCAGTTCACCCTCATTGTTCGTCAACCCAACTATTGAGCTCGGGGGCATGGCGTGATGCGAGCGGTGGTTGTGGGCATCGGCCCACCCTCCTCGCATCTTCCAAATCATGGGTTTGACGACGAGTGATGGTTGTGGGCATCAGTTCACCCTCTTCGTCCGTCAACCCAATTATTGAGCTCGGGGGCATTGCAGTTGTCTTTTCGTCGTCGAAGGGCGTCCACTCTTGTGGGCCCCTCACGTTGTCCCACTCGTCTCTTATTATCCCACTCACGTTGTTGTCATTTCGCCTGCACAACTTTTTCGCCAATAACTCATTCGCTTACAGCGCCCTTCAGGGAAACCGGGGCGATCTTAACATATGAAATCTGGTGGTTCGTACTAAGCTGACAAATATACCTATCTCAGATAAAACATGAAGGAAGTGATGTTTTATAGTTGTCGATTCCACCTCTGAATTCATATCTTCTTCTCCTAGTGACTTTCCAGCGCAGACTCAGATCTCATCTTTTCCCACCACACTTTTGTTCGATCATCCAAGACCTCTAGTCTTTCATCTTCTGCTGTGAGCTCCATAACTTGGGCTACTCTGAAAAATCTCTCATCGAAATCTCGCAGAACGCGAATTCTATCCCTTCCCACACTACGAGATAATGCGACGTAGAGGTTGAAGAGACTGAGTCCACCTGTTGGTGGCGTCCCGATATCGATGATTACTGCAGGTATTGTTTGACCTTGTGCACGGTAATCGGTGCATGCGTACGCTGCAGTGATTGGGAGTTGCTTTCGGGTGATGGTACGTGTCCCTGGTTTTTGATTTTGTACTGGGACATGAAATGACGTCGTAATAGGCTCTATGGGGATGATGTTGTCTTCCAACCCTTCAAGATGTGTCGCCCGTGTTAAAATTGATGTTGATAATGCAGACGACGAAATCATTCAGCGTACGTCAGCATCTACATCGACAACTTAACTACTCTTTTACTTTTCTTCCAGGTACTTATGATCTCGATGATTGGCCGGTACACTCGGAAGGAGCCCAGGATGCTTTGGACGAGATGAACAGCACACATCGCGCTGTCCCGGGCCCTCTTCCTGCGTATCACGTACATCACCAACTCATCCCTCCTACCTCCTATCGTCAACAACTCCAGGGAGCTCTGGTCGAGATTCATTTTGACCTTTCCCACTCTGCCTTCAAAGGAAAAGACACGTATACTGCTGACATTCACAGCATCCGTGTCATTACAACGCCTCCCTCTACAGCAACCACCAAAAAGCGTCCTCTGCCTGCAACATTTGCCCCCCCTACTAATCGTCCTCGCGTAGCGTAAAAACCATGCTAATGTCCGTTTGAGTAACTTCCCTATGTCAACATCATGATAAAGTTCTACTATGTAATTATCTTTATCGTTGTAACGAATTATTCACATTCTTCTCCTGTCCTCCCTCCTGTCACACTACAAGCAAGGTTTCTGCCGCGCTGTGGCGGCAGTTCCCGAGTTGATAATGATGATACAAATTATTTTCCCGTTAGGGAAATCATGGACAAGCTGTGTCAAAAAGAATGCAGAGGCGCTACCTTGGAAAGAAACTAGAAGAAATAGACAGGGAAAGGTGGTCAAGCCAGAGTACCGGAAGATGATGATGATGTAGTAGTAGTAGAAGGTGGAAAAGTATGACAAGAAACGTGTGTCGAGTCTACCTAACAGAATGACTAGCTGGATATGAGATTCACCATGCAACAGGTATTGCGGTCGTCTCTGCAGTTTACATGGCGTCAGTGCTCCAAACAACAGTAGTTGTATGTATTACTATTGAGCCGTCATTTGGCTCCCGTTTATGAGCGTTGCTCTATGATAGAACATGTGAATAAGGACGATGAAAGGGGGGACCATTTACAAACCTTCTGCCATCCCTCGACGTCATCACAGTCCTCCTGGTTTGTTGGCATCGGCATTTGCGTTGGAAGCCCTGAGACCACCTGGAGGGGTATGGATCTGACGTGCTGGCCACGGTCGCTTGAAATTTTACGCGTGTTGAGCCTACACAGTAGTGAATATCTTCTCGATGTTGCACAGAAGGCCGAGAACAACGTACGTTGCCAGGAGTGATATCGCATACACTATCGTACGGCTCATTAGCATCCACCACATTGCGCGATGAATCTACTTACATTTACTCAAGACAAAATAGCAACCCACGAAAATGAAATTGTTCGGCATGCAATCGTACTAAAACCGAATATGGGACGCGTGAGCGCCCATTCTCAAGTCGCAGGGAATACATACCATGATCAACGTGGTGAAGCTCATTGCACTATGGTAGATGCTTGAATGGCAAAAAAAACGACGCTGATGAATGACAATATACCTCGTCAGGACACCCGTATTAATTGCATAAATGGTCAAGGTCGTAATCTTGGAGTCGACCCTGCGCGCACATATTGTAAGCGAACCAACGTCAAGCGCCAACATATGCATGCATACCTTGAATAGTTCACCCGCATGCTCTGGAGATAAAAACACAGAGCAGCAGCAACGGCCATATCGTTGACCACACCAAGACCTAGCGAGATGCTCGCCAAGAGCTGGTACAGGTTACCTTTGAGCTTGAGCTTAAACAAGGACATGCAGAGGACAAACAAACCCGGAGGCTCCCAACAGCGGGGATTCCGGGAAGCTCGAAACTTGAGCAATGGCAAAGTCAGCTTGCAATCCGGCACACAAAATCTGGAGAAACTGAACCTTTGTTTTGTATACACTGCGGGTGTGTGAACATCCAAGAGGGACAATACAGAGTAGCAAGTAAAACTTACCGAGGGCGAGACCTATAAAAAAACACAGGAACACATTGTGAGGTTCGAAATGGGAGTTAGAACTATGACGAAAGTCTCGAACCCATTTCTCCAAAGGTCAATATCATCTTCGAAAATAGATTCAACCATATGGATAAATTCGTGTGATACGCGGGACTTACAAGGAAAGTTGTGAGCCACCGGTTGCCATAGCTGACTGAGAGTAGAAGTTAGTGTTCAAATTTACCTGGTCTTTTGATAATTGCTCCTTACATTGCCAGACACGTAGTGAGAAGCAGCTAAGGGGGGAGATGTACATTCAGAAATCTTGGACGTCCTCTGAAAACAAGAAATACATACAACTTGACCAAGGTTCCAGTGGCCGCCTACATAGCGAACCAAGTTCTGAGATGAATCAGTCTGCAGAAGGACCGGTACTCACGCCTATAGTCATTTGCACCTTAGGAGCGAGAGCACAAGTCAACGAACTTTGAAGTTCAGAAATAACAGAAGCATACGCACAATTATAGACCTGAGGTACTCGTCAGTTTCTGGGGAATGGGAGACGAATCCAACGCACCAAACTGGTTTCTCAAGGAGTACCTCCAGGTTCGTGGAGTTTCTGAGCTGCATGTTAGATTAAAGTTAGGGTATACCACAAGGACTCACGTTATCGTATAATAATATACACAATGCCCCAGGAGAGCCTGGTGAGTCGTCTCCATGATCCTGCGACGTAGTTAAGTTGCCAGTTCGATGAGGACGGTCAGAGTTCCGCACCATAACAGTGCAACCTAAGAGATTGAGAAGCAGGGTTAACATGCGGCACCGTTAGAGACTCACGAGTGCTTTGTACACGGTTTTATCCGATGAGTACCGACGATAGTAGGTGAACACCTGCATGATAAGTATACCATATGCCCTGTCAGAGGATCAATAAAACCATCTGGACTCCAGGACAGGCGTGCAAGACTCACACTGCAGACACAGTGAGGCCAATGAGTAGGGCACCTAGGGTGTTGTCAACAGCGGGAAGGGCGGGGATCTGTGCAGCCATGGTTCAATCGCTCGAAGCCAAAGCTGGACGGGGCTCTGTCAAAGATCGGAATCCTGCACGAGAGAGTCAAACGATTGGTCGTACTAGAGTGATACTTATGAGCTTCCATGGACCGGAATCAATCGCGACCCGAAAAAGCTGGCTGTGCAAGTGATTGGGCTCCGAGAAGTACTGCTTGGAAGTACAAGTAGAAGGGGGGCTTGTGCGGGGGGCTCGGCAGAGGGAGACTCTGGTGTGGCCATGAGGAATACCGTAGTATGAACTGCATATCGGCATCCTGCCAGCGTTGGCATATCCGAAATTGGGAGTTGCTGCCAGCTGGTGATGTAAGACTCAAGTAAGACTCGGAGCCACACGAGTTACCGTGATCCGAGAGATTATCCGGTATTCTTTGTGTTGACAGCATGATATCCAAACCTTATATTGAATTAAGAAAAGTATTATAATAAGCGCTAGCGTGCGTAGATACGTTTATCATCATTTCAGCCTTTGTTCGCCACCATCAACAAAATGTTACAAACATGTTGCAAACGTTAACGCGCTTTCTAACACCCGACGACGACACTAAGTATCAGACCTCGAGTTGGCGTTGAACATCAGGCCATCAGGGTCAAAGCAAAGAAGCAGCCGTACATACATCGATGCGATCTTACTAAGCTACTGCATTATAGATACTGCAAGGCAGCGTGCATGCACACCTTCCAGTCGAGCTCAGAGATAAGTTGTTTGGGCGAAGCTATCACGGCTCGCGCGTGGCTTAGCCGACAGGCGAACGATAAATCATATCCGAAGTACGTCCAAGGCTCCACCTCCACTTTGCATACAGTCACTCTGGCTCAGCCTTCACCATTACGTGTCCATCCTCGTGGTCCGCAGCATGGGCATCTGGATCCGCTGCAAGGATTCTGCCAAAACCGAGTGGCACGCCAACACGCGCCAAGCACAATGCAACCGCTTCCGTACTACTAACTGGACGAAAGTAGCCGGTGTCGGCGACTCCATTCCCTGCACACTGTGCAGTGGCCGAGCCATCTTTCGGAGCACTAGCAGAAGCCAGTTCCAGACCTCGCAAGACATGTCCTGGAGTTAGAACGAACTCGATCTTCTTGGCCCTCTTTCCGCGACCACTTTTCGTCCCGGACGCGGTCACCGCTAGCACCAGACAAGACTGTTACGTCGCGTTTCGCAACTTCAACAGCCGCACAGAGTAAAGTGGAGATAAAAGGCTTGAGTGTAGCTGATAACAGAGCTGCCGGAGCAAGGCTCCGTTCCGTTTGTTCCCTGCTTTCCAGGAATGCACGGTTGGATCCATGGGATGGCGAATTCAGGAACCGAGGTAGACACAGCCTATCGATGCAATTTTGCACAGCGAGAACGAGCTCCGGGGAGCTGAGTGTCACCAAGTCACGTGGAGTGAATCGGAAGGTCGATGGAAACTTATTAGGATGATTGAAGCCGGAAGTGGAGCTGGATCCTGTTGTGAAGGGCAGAGCTAGTTGAGGACCGTGTATCGCACGCTCCAGTCCGTCGTGCCATGACAGCACGTTGAGTAAGTTGATCAAAGGAAGTCTAGTCCCGCGCCGTTGCTCTGATGATGGGACGACAACGCATGACCAATGGATTACGGCCTCTTCAATCTTAACATCGTACCCGGGGTGCACACGCTTTTTGATACCGCAGATCGGGCAGATTTCCTCGCCCTGCATTGGTGTCCCGTCCTTTTCCTTCCCTTTTTTCTTCGGTTCGGCGGTTGCCGTCGTGGAGAGAGATGGGCGAGGGAACAGCGACGCATCCTCAAGAAACACGTACACGTCGCCCACTGTTAATGATGTTTGTTGTGACGGTGACGAGGCGGATGTTCGCTCGACATAAAGAGCGTGAAGAGCGCGAGCACGAGCCCACTTTCAGTATGCACTCAGTACAAACGGTCGAAAAAGTATAAATATGCAGGGGATCACCCACCTCGATGGCTTTCCGTCTACCAGGTACCAATGCGAGTAAGTGCGCGGGACTAGCGACCAGTTTGTAAGGCACACGGACATTGGTCCTTGGCTTCATATCTGAAATATTTGTCAATGTGGAAATCGGGTCAAACTGGTACGAGCTTGCCTTTCGCCGTCATGGGCACCCTCGGAAGAAGGCTCCTTAGGACTTGCTCGTAAGCTGTGACATGAAGATATGAATAAATGCCTTCTCGTCCGATCGAGTAAAAGGCGATGCTCACGTTCTTCGCTGACTGTAGTAATGCCACTGTTCCCCGAGGAGTCAGGCTGAGAAGCAATTTGATGGGCTGGGAAATTCCGATCAAGTGACGGTAGCGGAGGTGGATTCCCTCTGGGTACTGGGAGTAATGGAATATTCCGGTCAAGCTCTACATCAAGTAGTTGCTCCGAACCGGTAACGGAAGTAGAGGACTTAGATTGGTCGAGCTAGGGTAAGAGGTGAGTCACTAGAATTTTGATAATGCGAGGATGGATAAAAGAGGGAGGATGGTCCAGAGATCTGCGGTAGTACTTACATCAACCCAATGCTCCACTTCCATTGTACCGCCACCAACCCATTCAAATGTGACTTTAGCAGAAATGGTTCATTCGCAGTGCCGATGACCGCAAAAGGCTGTTGTTGGACACTCAGCGACACAGGTGAGGTTGTCCTTGGCGGGACGACTGTGACGCGGGAGAGGAACGACGCTAGCGGGAGAGACTGTGCACAATGTGTTTGAACACAATGGATAAAGATACGACGGACGGTACGCACATAAGACGGTGCTGTGACTACTAGCATCCAGCGATACTGATGAGGACTGGTTAACTCGGCCCGACGAGCTGCAGTGGATGAGAAATGATACTGCAATTTGGGCGATCAACTCACTGTCCGATAAATATAGGCTGCGGTCTTCGAGACGGACGCGTGCTGTAATGTGGAAGCGCGACGCGGTGCTGTTGGCAGGTACAGCGCCCGCATTTGAGATGACGTTGACACCCTCTGTTGCACCTTCCGTCTTAACATCAACCATGAGGTCGAGGTCTTCTCGTGCAGTATTTCGGTGGGGATAGCGCATACGAAAGTCTGTCCTAGCCTTCGCTCCTTCTTCTGAGACGATTTCATCATGTTGTGAGGTCTTTCTGTCGACGTTCAGGATGTCTACATCTTGACCTTCATCGTAAACATGGATGCACCGCCGCTTGGGTGCCCGACCAAGAAATTGTGCAAGGGCAGGAGAATCGGCATGGAGGCCAAGCGTTCGTGAGAGGAGAGTGCTTTGGGTTGGCGTCGAGCTTTGCGGGGATGCCTCCGCCCCGGAGATGCGCTGAAGGAGGGGTTGGTAGGTTGACATCTACACCTACCGCTCGTTCGAAAAGCCTGCGCAGCCCGAACGACATTTCCACCCCAAGGCACTTCCATGCCGTCTTGCTCGTATGCTTCCCAATTCTGATCGTCGGCAGAGATTGGAGTAGCACATGCTGTGATGCATGCATCATGGCTCGCCCATTCAATACCGTGAGCCAACCGTGCATGATTTAGGAGTCCCTGAAGAGTAGTGAATTGCGTCGCGCTGCAAATTGGACAGGAAAGGATCGCAAGCTGGCTATCCGACGTGCCAGATGGTAATTTTATATAAAGGAGCTTTTTCTGCTGGGACGGCTTGGGAGTGCGAGCAGGCCGTGTTTTTGGGATACGCTGAAGTGGTTGTTGATTGGAGATCAGAGGCGAAAACGATCGCGGAGACAGACTCGGTTCTTCTGGCAGTTCCGTGTCGAAGATGAAGGCAGACGGGGCATCGAACGCCTCGAATGCATCAAGTGCAGCGTCTTGGAAATCATCCGCGTCGAAAGGTTGTGTTTGAGGCTCTTCATTGCGTGACAGTGCGCTTAATAGCTGGAGTGCCCACTGGATACGACCTTCAATGGTGGAAGCCAGTCGTTCGCGGATGGCAACCTCCAGGTCGACCTCATTGTTGATATCCTGAACTACGCTCAAAAGCACAGAGTCTGCAACTTGTCAACCAAGAAGCAAACAGGACTAATGATTTTGACACCCACGTACCATTGTCGCTCATCGACTCAGAGTCGCGTTCATCTTCTGAAATTCCGTAGTCTCGTTTCCTCTTTAGAACGCCTGTTTGTCGTAACTGTGTGTGGCCTGTTGTTGGTGAATGACTCATGGGTATCCATCTATGCTAACCGAAAGGGGATAGAGAGATATTGGACAACACCAAGGCGAAGTTACCTGGTCAAGGGAGTGGAACGACTATATATCTTGTTTCGACTCAGTGGTCAGTCTAGGCATCACACTGATGACGGTCTAATTATTTCAACCCCCGTGCAGGGGGTGGAACAGTTCCTTTCCCATTTTTAGCAAATCTCCACAGCGATGTTACTGTAAGCCTGAATTGGTAAACTACGACTTAGGCCAAGAGGGTAAAGAATACTCAACAGGTAACTATAGGTATATATAGGGAGATCATGGTAAGGAATGTTGTGATATGACATAGGAATGACAACATAAGGTGACATACGAGATAAGGGAAGAGATAACAAGAATATGAATCAATGATGTATGTACCTGAACAGTTCATTTTCCAACAATGTGTGCCTTTACGAGCGCTTTCTGAGGGGGGATGATGGGGAGCTGGTCACCCTGAACCGGCTTGATAGACGTGACCCCATGCAAATTCCTGGAACCTTCGGAGGCATCAGCTCGTAAGTAGAATAAATCGAAAGACGAAAGATGACACCTACTTGTCATACAGGGACAATGCACCAGCTGCGGCTACTCCACGCAGGATATTCGCGCCAGCGCCGTCTTCTCCAACGATCAGACTAGGTCTGGCGTGAAAAGTCACTAACACGTACTGAACAGTGTTTTCGCACCCTCCTTGGCAACGATCTGTTTGCCAGCATCAACGAAGGACTTGTACTGGACCTGGAGACAGAAAACAGTAAATTCGAGGCCGCCGCAAACCATGTGACAACCAAAAAAAAAACCTTCCTTTTCCCCGGATGTCATCATCATCCGACGACGGATTGTGTCCAGCGGATACGACGCCAACGCCGCACCCTACACAACATTTCAGCATACGAAAGTAATATGCGGCTGAAATTTCAGGTAACCGTTGTGCAAGCCCAACCAACGGCAAAAGAAGCCAAGAAATTGCCCTTCAAGCTCCCAACAAGGAGCGTATCTCGGATACTATCATAGCCTCCAAAGCTGCAAAACCTATAATCCTGGTCACGATGAAAATAGTACTATACTCACTAAAGACCACGGTAGACAATGATACCGAGGATACTAGGGACAAAACCCCGGTATAGGCCGAATATTCCGTCTGTGCGGAGCGTTTGTTTGTAGACGTCCAGGAGACCAGAGAATTGACGCTGTCCTCCCTTAGCAGCACTCTTGCCGTCAGCTGCTAGTCTGGTCCTAGCACTGATCACGCAAAGGCATGTAAGAATGACCTTAGGAGGCCCGGGTAGCGAGACGTACTAATCGAGTGAATAAACAAAGACGGACGACGATGCCCCAGCGGCAGCACCACTAGCAACGTTTCCTGCGGAGATAAACTCAGAACTTCAATGGATTTAATCACATCTGAGTCCTCACCAATGACCCAGAGCGCGGCTCCATCCGACTTCTTGTAACCAAGCCGTTTCTTGAAATCATCCTTGAAGGCAAAGTTCAGGGCCTGGGTCGGAAAGTACCTGAGAACATTGGCGCCATTTCCCCTCCAAACTGAAAGCTGAGGAGGGTAGAATATCGGATCAAAGATATAGTAGCCTACAGCTAGCTAGACCTTCTTCTGCAAAGGTCCTCTTGAAGCAGTCGGTGACACCACTATAAGGAGTCCTCAAGCGACCGGCCGCAATCATAGCTCCCTGATTCTGGATTAATAACTTTACACGCTCGATAGGAGCCGCTGCTGTTTTAGAGATGGCTGCAGCAGTACCACCCATCAAGAAATCGACTAAATCACTACCTTGAGACAAAACCAGCACAGTCGAAGACACCTGGCGTACCTAGAAAGGCATTTGAGCCCGAAGGTTTACCCGTTGGGGTTTCAGACATTGCTAACTTGGAAAGAACTGAGTGGGGATCAAGAAAAGCTGAGTGATGGAGAAGGGGAGCAGCAGCTTAAGTCTTGTTGGTGGAAAGCCATAGGAATGATTCGGAACCACGAAGGCTATGGAATCTGGATTGTTAATTCCCCGGTGCCCGCGCCCCAACCAATCCTGGACACCCCACCGTTGCAAAGAACGGCTCGTATTCCCAAAACTGTACCGAAACAACCCATGCGCACCTCAGGCTGAAACAGTGCACCTATTAATAAGTACCAGTGCGATGTATACAGGTACCGTACAATCATGATGCATGATGCATGATCAATCATCACATGTAGTAAGAAGTCACACATTTCGATGTCACGTTGCTTAGCCTTTTCAAACCAACAAAGAGGACTTGAAGTGGCACCCATTACTTTTGAGACCCTACACACGGATTTCGCATAGCTTTGTCACATGTTGGTCTGGGCAACTGTCAAGATCTATCTAATCGCGTTACACACCTCGTTAGCTGGTCTACTATGGGGACTAGACACCGGTAAGTAGACCATCGAATTTATCTGTTCGTCTCTTGATGGTCCTTGTTATCACAAGGTTCAATTGGGCCTCTAACGCAGATGTCACAGTTCAGTGATTCGATAGGTCGTCTTTCATCCGGTCAACTGGGGATATATGTGGCCTGCATCCTGCTTTCTGCTTCAATTTCCTCGTTTTGTAGCGGTTATCTCGCTGATATCATGTCTCGAAAGTACGCAATTCTCACCGGTGGTCTGATTGTCGCCATTGGAACAGTTATCTCTGCCTCCGCAAACAACTTCCCTGCATTGATCTGCGCTCGTCTAATAACGGGCATCGGACAAGGCCAGTCCATCTCCGTAGTCACGATCTATTTGTGCGAGATTGCTCCGCAAGAAATCCGCGGTACCATAGCCACGGTACTCCAGCTCCTCATTACGGTAGGGATCGCTGCAGGATATTTCATTGCGTATGGGACATCAAGACTGAACACCAGCCTCGCTTGGCGCATTCCCTTCATCATTGAAGCATGTATGGCCGTGTTGTTAGCGGTTGGCATGGTTTTCATGCCTTATTCACCGCGGTGGCTGGTGCAGCGTGGTCGGTATGAAGAAGCCCGGGCAGTCCTTCAAAGTCTTCGTCAGACCGAGAACGTAGATGAAGAATTAAACAGTGTCAGAGGTACTCTCGAAGACGAAAGCACGAAGCAAGCTTCGTTCTCTGATGTCTTCTCGAAGCGGTACATCAGAAGGAGTTTGCTCGGAATCTTCCTCATGGGATTCGAAATGCTCTGTGGTGTATGTACTTAACTTCTTCGTCTCTCTCGCTCACCAGTGTCTTTGGTTGAATCAGATCGACGCCGTATTGTATTACGCACCTATCCTCTTCACACAAGCCGGCTTCTCTTCACAGCGTGCCTCGTTCCTCGCATCTGGTGTTTCGGGAATTATCAACCTGGTGTTCACCATTCCGGCTCAAATCTGGGTGGATAAATGGGGACGGAAATTCCCCCTGATAGGAGGTGGAATTGCTATGGCTAGTTGTTATTTGGCGATCGGATGTCTATACGTGGCCCACGGTGGCAAGGAAGACGGCGAAGTGTACCTTAGCAACAAAGCCTCTCAATGGGCTGTTATCATCTTGATCTACATGTTTGTCGCCAATTTCGCCTGGTCGTGGGCCGTGGTGAGTTTCCTCCATTCTGTTATTGTGGTGGTACCCTGAAATTTGGGACTAAGGTCATCAAATTATATGCATGCGAGATAATGCCTACACGTCTTCGAGCGAAAGCGTGTGCCCTGCAGCAGGTCAGTCATCGCTTCTGTTGCTAGATGTCAATCTGGTGGCTCAGATATCCCCCACTCGAGCTCGCTAATTGGGCCATCAACTTCACCGTGGCACTCACTGCTCCTCTCTTCCTCCGTGCTTCTCCGAGCGGTCCGTATTTCTTATTCAGCGCAGCGACGTTCTTCGTCACCCTTGTGTGCTGCTTTTTCATGCCTGAGACCAAGGGGAAGAGCCTGGAGGAGATCGAGGTGTTGTTTGAGATGAAGACTAGGGATCTGGAGCACGTACAGGATTCTGCATGAGATAGTCTAGTACTGCGTCACCTGCATTATTTGTGTATTGCGAGCTTGTGTGAAATCTGTGATGCCTCCAATGCTCAACCCACCGAGAGTTGGAGGTGGGGGATAGGAATGGAGGCATAAGGTGATAGAGCACGGTAGCGAGCGAGACGGGAAGTGGACTTGGGCACTGGCCCGGGGATCAGTGTAACACGTCACGAGCGGTCTTTCCGACTTCACAATCATACCACCTGGTGGTTGAGCTAGTTAGCATCGTCGATCTGGATGAAATAGCCATCAGCGAAACTCGGTTGCATAAGCTTAGTCGCGATCATGATGATGGGTAGAAATCACTGGACATACTAGTAGTGAGCTTAGATTCTCTAACACGACACGTCACATTCACGTCACTAATCGTCACGCGCTTATGTTGTCACACCCCTTGCTCATTGACACCCACGACGACGATCCTCTCGGTCATTCACCATGGGTATTAAAGGCTTAACTGCTCTTCTATCCGAGCATGCACCCAAATCAATCACCGAACACGACATAAAGACTCTCTTTGGTCGTAAAGTAGCCATCGACGCGTCCATGTCGATCTACCAATTCCTCATTGCTGTACGACAAAAAGACGGAGAGATGCTTACCAACGAGGCGGGTGAAACGACGAGTCATTTGATGGGTTTTTTCTACAGAACGATTAGGATCGTGGAGAATGGCATTAAACCGGCGTATGTGTTCGACGGCCGACCACCGGAGTTGAAGTCGGGAGTGGTGAGTAGGCTTGGCTTACTTCGAGTCGTGGTGTGAAACAGCAACCGGAAATTAACAATATATATCTAGCTCTCGAAACGTTTTGAGAGGAGAGAGGAGGCAAAGGCTGACGGTGAGGAGGCGAAGGAAACTGGTACTGCCGAGGATCTCGACAAGTTCTCAAGACGGACCGTCAGGGTCACGCGGGAGCACAACGAAGAATGTCAAAAGCTACTGAGGCTGATGGGTATCCCTGTCATCGTTGTGTGTTGTCTTCATCTTGTCACTTGATCTACAGCAATGAACCTAAATGCCCCCAGGCTCCCTCAGAAGCAGAAGCTCAGTGTGCTGAACTCGCAAGAGGCAAGAAGGTGCGTTTAATGTGCATTCTCCGAGACCTTATTGATGAGGTACCCTCTCAGGTGTACGCAGCCGGTTCAGAAGACATGGACACCCTTACTTTCGCCAGCCCGATCATATACCGCCATCTCACATTCTCCGAAGCTAAAAAAGCCCCCATTTCCGAAATTTCCCTTGATAAAGTCCTCCAGGGACTTGAAATGGACATGCCACAAGTGTGTATAGCCCTGCCGATCAGAATGGATATAATTGACAGTGCGAGTTTACAGTTCATCGACTTGTGCATATTGCTCGGGTGTGACTACCTGGAGCCTATCAAAGGGATTGGTCCAAAGAGCGCATTGAAACTAATAAGAGAATTTGGCGGGTTAAAGGGCGTGGTTGAACATCTACGAGAGAAGTGCGTCGTTCGCTTGATACACATTTCTACACCCCATTTTGCAACCCCGTTACACTGTTTCGTCGGTCGGAGCAGAAAATACTAATACAGGCTTCGTCTGTCCAGACAAGTCGAGAAAGAGGAACAAGCAACTGCTGACGACGGTGGCAAGAAAAAGAAGGGAGGTGTTCAAGTACCTGAGGAATGGCCTTGGGAGGAAGCAAAGAAGTTGTTCGAGAAACCAGACGTATTACCTGCTTCAGAAGTCGAGGTACATTCACATTCCTATTCTCTAGCACCTATTCTTGGTGCCTGGTGCTAATAGTGCGACATCGCAGCTTGAATGGAAAGACCCAGACGTGGAAGGCTTAGTACAGTTCCTGGTGGTGGAGAAAGGATTCAGGTTCGTGAGCATCCGCAGCCTGTTTCGTAGAACCATGTTCATGAAATATTTATTTCGTACAGTGAGGAGCGCGTCCGAAAAGGCGCAGAGAAGCTCCAAAAGTTCCTCAACGCAAAACAACAGGGACGCCTCGACGGGTTCTTCACCGCTAAGCCCAAGGACGACAAAGTGAAAGAAGCGAAAGGCAAAGGCAAAGAAGCGAAGGGGAAGGACGCAAAGGGGAAGGACACCAAGGCCGGAGTGAAGCGGAAGGTGGACAACAAGAGCGAAGAGTCGACTAGCAAGAAGAGCAAGACAAAAAAGTAGAATGCATGATCGACTGTCGCGTTATCTCTTGCTACTGTACTGGCATCTAGTGTATCTCCTTGTGCATGTGTATTTATAGTTGACCTCACTTGCCCTTACAAATTTTTGTCTGATCATCGTATCGATCTACGTATGTCTGGACATTGCATTGTGACGAAGGCGGAAGCGCTGCTCGCGTCTCTAAGTACCGACTACTAATACAACCTTGAGCTCCATCCTGGGCCCTCGTATCACTCGGTCACTCAGTACTCAGCTTGGGTAGTCGTCTGACAATGACCATCGAGATGAAAATCGCAAACCTTGCTCCTGGAACCACTGCATCTCTGTCATGAGAGACCTGAATGACCCTGTGGACCAGCTGTTTACGGCGCCTTTCTTGCTTGATTCTGACCCTGTAGCGAAGGCTTGCTGCGGTTGATTGCTGAGAGCAGAACAGGGGCATCTGACCTTAAATGGTAACTTATGATCGCCCAAGTCCAACAGTCAACGAGCGACCAACACGTCGTTTCTTGTAGCAACTTTCTTTCCCTGCCTGTCGATGTTCTCTCGCGGGGGTCTCCGTCCGAGAGGTCACGTCCCATCTCTCGCGGTCGCGAGACTGGCTGCTAATCACCCTGCACCCCTCCTTCGGCGGTATAACGCGACGAGCAGCATTGACAAGCCGTTCTACATCACTACACCTATATTTTACCCCAATGCCCGTAAGTCACGCTAGCTTCTCCTGCTCAATTGCGGACCCGCTTCCTAAAATCGTCCCAAGGCCCTCACATCGGCCACCTTCACTCGCTTGTCACGGCGGACATCATAGCGCGGTTCCAGCGAATACTAAACCCTGCTCGCCCAGTCGTCTTCCTGACTGGCACGGATGAGCACGGACTTAAAATGCAGCAAGCAGCCCGGGAAAAAGGTGTCAGTCCGCTCGAATGGTGTGACATTATATCGGCCGAATTTCGTGTGTGTCCCGCCCTGTCTCTGTACCTGTATTCATTCCGCACGGTGCTGACTATTGCGCTGTTCGCTTAGAAACTCGGGGAAAAGGCAGACATCAGTGGGACCATGTTCATGCGCACGACTCAACAGCGACATCGTGAAACCGTGGAACACGTCTGGGTAAGTCCACCTCACCCTCTTTCGTTCCACGCTCCTTATGTCCACAGCGTGCACTCGCCGCCCAAGGGCTCATCTACAAGGATACCTACGAAGGGTACTACTCCACTACCGACGAATGTTTCTATCCTCCCTCCCGCGTTGCTCCACATCCTACCCAGCCCGGCTCCAAAATCTCGGTCGAGACAGGTTCTGTCGTGGAGTGGTCCAGTGAGGTGAACTACAAGTTCAAACTGTCGACCTTCCGCGAGGCTCTTCTTGCGCACTACTCTGCCGCTTCTGAGCTGAACGCGACCGCCGAGGGCGAACTCATCTCGCGCGGCGTGCATCCAGATGTGTATCAGAATGTCGTTATCCAAGATTTGAAGACGGAGCCGCTCGAGGACCTATCGATCTCGAGGCCGAGGGACAGGATTGGGTGGGGGATTCCTGTACCTGACGATGCCAGCCAGACCGTGTATGTATGGTTCGATGCGTTGTTGGTGTATCTTAGCGGTGTGGGATATCCATCAACGGGGACGACAGCGTGGCCTCCCGATGTTCAGGTAGTTGGCAAGGACATCATCCGGTAAGACCACATCTTGTCTTTTCTTGGGGTTGCTCTTATGCCCGCATCGACATGATTTCAATAACCAAAAAGCTTCCACGCGATATACCTCCCTGCAATCCTCCAAGCCCTTAGCATCCCGATGCCAAAAACACTCCTCTCACACGCACATTGGACTGCGGGTCAGAAGAAGATGTCGAAGTCCCTAGGGAACGTGGCTGATCCCATCGAAGCAATGGACGATTTTGGAGTGGACACCGTGCGTTTTTATCTCGCCCGTGTTGGTGGTCGATGGAGAGACGATGTTGGTAAGTTGGGCCGGTGTTCCCATTTTCTTGCCTATATCTTGTTCAAGGAAGGCTGACGTACGGTGTAATCGCTAAGATTGGTCTGAGGAGCAGCTCCGAAAACATGGAGATGAGATACGGAATTTGTTAGGGAACTACTTCCTTCGAGTCACGTCGAAATCCATCAAGCAGCGCGTGGAAACGGCATCTCACTGTCCTCCGAGAAACCGTCTTTCCAAAATTTGTTTCGTCAACAGTTCACTCGGCTAGATCTTTCGGCAACTTCGAGCACGAGCATGCGCAAGCTTGAGGACTGCAAACCGTCGACCAATGAAGAGATTATTACGCTGGTTGACAACCTCGCAGGACTGGTATCAGGAAACATGAGAAACCTCGAAGTAGCAGAAGCTCTTCACGCGGTCGTGGATGATCCTAAGACACGTGAGTAATTCGCTTTCTCTCTTTCCTCACCCGCTGAACATACGACTCGACAGGCCAATGGCCTCCTCACGACCCTTGCGCCCTGGTCTAATGGTCACCAATCAAACGTCGCCTTGTCATGCTACCTCGCTGCGCTTGAGACGCTCCGTATATCAGGTATTCTGCTCCAGCCGTTCGTCCCGCGCACGAGTGAGAGGCTACTTGATGGACTGGGTGTCCCGGTGGAGGAAAGGAGTATTGAATATGCGCGTGTGGGGAGGGGCACCATGGGAGGGGATTCGGTGATGGATGTTGTAGGAGTGAAGCTGTTTGAGGTGCCAAGGAAGAGGAGTTGCTGAATCGGCTGAGTCGTGAGTATTCTTGACACCTAGCTCGGTACCTCCTATCGTGTGTAGAGGACAGAACAAATTATAATTTCACTCTTAGTTTCATTTTCTCGACTACAATCTCGACTATGTCTTTCCACTCCTTCATTGCTCCAATACCTGCACCACAGAATCGAACTCGTCAGTGCTATGCTCTCATCCAGCGAAAGGGGGCACACGTACCGATGTCCCCGCATGCAAGACCCTTCCCAATGGGCCCAACTACGTTGTACTTGACGACCTCACGCACGACGCGGAGGTGCTCTGCTGTTAGAGGGTGTTCGTACATGAGGGTGTTCATTGCGGGGAAGATATAGGTCGGCGTTGTTGGTGCAAGGGCACGAAGCAGGGAGGTCTATGTATCGTCAAGTCCACCGGGAGCTATCAGTGAGAGTCCGGGAAAAAGAACGACGATTGTGTGTGCACTCACGACGAGGTTATCGCATAGCCCTGCTGCGATCTTGGCAAGAGTGTTTGCTGAACAGGGGGCAACAAGGACGATGTCTGCCCAGCGCCTCAGTTCGATGTGGAGGATCGGATCACCAATTTTGTATGTTCCCTGGGCAGGAGAAGTAGGTTAGTTGAATCGCGGAATCTATCGCAGCCGGTGACGTACTGTCCACTCATCTTCGTCGGTCCACACCCTCGCCCCGGCTTCTTCTACGTCGGCGACCTTGAAGAATGTAAGAGACTCCTTTGTCGAAACTACCTCGACTTTGACGTTACTGTACTAAGCGAACATGGGTATAGGTGGTGGTAGATCACATGTTGCGAGGTGGCACTAACCTTGAGAAGTTCCTGTACGATCAGAGGTGCTTTGATGGATGCTACGCTGCCCGTCGTGATGAGAAGGACATGCGTGTGGTCGGGACTGCGCTCGAGTTCTGCAACGAATTGACGTGGGGCCATGCAGTATTCCGTGGTTCGATCTCTGACTCCGAGTCAGCGAATCTGCTTTCGATGATGCCTTCTCAAAGGGGTAATTAGGCAGTGATCTACCCGTGACACATTGTCACACTACCATTGCTCTCAGGCTACACTTGCCATCTGGTACATTTGAAGATAGGCCGCCGTGTGATGTCATTTGCCAGCATGTTGCCAAGGGCCGAGACTGGACAATACGGGGATCCCATAAAGGTTTGTGATTAAGCGCCGTTTTTGCATACAAAAGTAACGAGGTTATCCATTGAATGGTTTCTTACATCTTGCCTCGACGCACTTATTATCCTCGACTAAGTAGACGTCCTTCCCTCACAATCCTACTCATGGGCGGACGAAGGGAAGGCATAGTGGCAGTGGTGAGTCCCGTTGTTTGACCTCAGGAGCCACCTTTTTATGCCCTTTGACAATCTTCCAAGGCCTCCCCGGTCATGCGCAGAAGAGATCTGCCAAATCAATCTACAAGCAGCTCATTTCCTTGGGCCGCTACAAACAGGCCCGTTCGGTCGGAGACGGGGATGTCAACTTTACCTCCTTCTCTCGGCCAGACAGATACTGCCGTCACTGCATCGACCTTAGACAATGCCGAGTCCGACTCAACCCACGCTTGCGGTTGTTGGTGTTGGCCTCGACGAAAGCGTAGGGTATGGTCATGACAGTCGACTGCATTGGTAAGTGCTTCTTCGTAATGGGGTTCGGGGTAGGCTGATCTGTGCAGTCGCAGGATCATCTTCTATATACTGCCTATGTAGTGGAGTAAGTCATTATTAACATTTGCTGTCCGACATCTTTCGTTAAGTATTAACCCGTCTGGCAGGTGTATTTTAGTTTTCACAGGGCGTTCGATGTTGTATGTTACTGTAATATACTGTTTCAGAAGGACTGCTAAACAGAAAACCTACGCCTTCGTAAACCTTTTGCAACAAGCGTACACATAGTATAACAGCGCGTCCTCATAGCCAAAGGGGTCACAGACTCCCTTTTATTCCGCAATATCATGTTTATAGTACAGATAAAAAGGAAAAGCAATATCCAACACAGGGTCTAGCTCACAGATAATCCCCATTTCTCGATTCATGCAGTACCCCCAAATCAACCCTCCAAAATGCCCATCTCCCTCCACCTCTCCCACAACATTCCGACCCCAACAGGTGCATTAGCAGCACCCCTGACATCCTTGATATCCAACAACTCATACTCCCTCCCGAACGCTAGAAAGTGTGCAAAGAGCGAGTTGAAGTGGGGCTCGGAGCGAAGGTGTAGGATCTGCTGGTAGTGTGCATGGTAGATATGCGCGAAGACACGAAGCAGTTGGCGATAGACATGTTTAATCGTCGAAGGGAATGTTTGAGGGAAGTCATGGCCTGTGGTATACAGATGCTAAGGTGAGCTGCTGGAAGTTAAATGATGTCGCATCTCAGATGAGCCTACCGGATTTGGTGGGGAAGATGTTCTCATCGTCCACAAGGTTTTGAACCCATGTCATAACGTAGTCTATGTATGTAGGTGCTGCGAGGTTGACGCTCTTGCGATCCTGGTTGATCCACGTGTAATTGAGGCTTGTCGGGGTGAACGATTAATAGTGTTAAGTGATCAAAACGCGGGTGGACACGAGAATGGGGAAGGTCACCTTGGACCGGCTGACATGGTTGGACACGAGTGTTGCGTACAGCACTCAGAAATGACACCATAGAATTCGTTGAGGTTGGTATAGAAGTCGAATACTGCATGTATGTTCGCGTATACGACGTTCGTGTCACTGCCGCATTAAGCCACAGAGTAGAGGAAAATAACGGACCATTGACAGCAACCCATTCCATGATGTCAACGTATTTTGGAAGGACGACGATAGTCTTGAAGTTACCCTTCACCAAAGCTGCTTCGACGAAGGGACTGCAAAGATAGAGAGGTTTGGAGGATGCTGGGCCACTGGGGGACGAAGGCACAGGCGGGGGAGGCATATCGGGGAAGGTGGCAGAGGTTGGTGTTGGTGAGCGTTTAGGACCACGGGGTCGTGACATGGACCGTCTAAGAAGGATGTTGCCATCAGCGGTGAAAGACATGTCCAGTGCATCCATCCATACTCACCCGATCGAGTTGAAGAAAGACATGTTGGGTAGAAGACGAAGAACTCGACCGACAACGAGGAGTAACAAGGAAAAGCAGAAACGGAAAAGAACAGAACAGAAAAGAAGGAGGAAAAGAGGAATGAATGCTGGGCTCTAAGCAGCGTTGCAACAGGTCGAACCAAGGTTCGAACTGACCAATTGCAAGTTGCAACCAAGATCCAAATTTACCAAAATCGGTAAGAAATTGCTACCAATCACTTTGGGTAAAAAAGGATCAAACAGGGTGGGAGATTTACAGCTAAAACTGGAAGGGACAATGCACAAGAAATTGCCGAAACGTGCACTCCGACAGACAAGAGCTCATCGTCAAGAACGTCGAGCCTGACCCTCTTCATTCATTCAAAATATCTTCCTCTCCGTCGCCAATGGTAAAAACCAGACGGAAGAGCAAGGCAGCTGCTGCTGCTGCTGCCGCCGCCGCCGAGCAAGACCAGGAGACCGCCTCCACGCAAGGCACAGAGGACATCTCAATGTCTGCTCCTGCGTCTTCAGCTTCTTTCCATGTCCCTATTCCAACTGACCTCGACATCGACGCGCTATCAAATATCTTGCCAGAGGTCTCTTTCTCGAAACCAGACCCTGAAACAATCCTCGGCATCTACAGGATTTTACTCGCTCAAGTGGCAGAGAACGATGCTATGCAGCGTGACTTGGAGGAAGCGAGAGCTGAAGTGGACCGCAAGGAAATTGAGCTCGACCAGGCAATTCAAGATGGAGAGACCAAGACCAAAGATCTCGAGAATTCCCTCGAGGCCGTGCAAAAAGAGCTTAACACCATCAAAGTCGAGCGGGACCAACTTGGTATGCATTGTCGGGTGTATTTTGTGTATTCCAGGGTAACTCCCATTTCTGTCCTGCAGCTGTATCAAATAAAGACTTGGAAGCGCTCCTATCATCATTGAGCACCACACAGTCTTCATCTTCTTCGGAGCTCGATCAGTTCAAGCACCGCATTGAGGAGGCGGAGAGAGAGAAGCGGGATCTTATTGGTGTCGTCAGTAGGCTGAAGGAGGATGCAAGCCAGAGAGATGGTATGGTTATGTGCCACTCAACTGTTTCCTTCGAAACTGATCACCCTTCGGAACAGAGGAAGTACAAAACTTGCGGACCAATCTTCGTCAGGCTCGTCAAGACCACCAGGCCCTCGAAACTCAAGTTCGGGAGCTCCGCTCAGTAGAGACGTCGACCAAAGTATATTTACTTCCTACCCTCGCAGATAACCATATATTTACATTATCGTCAGTTCAAGGTCGACACCTTGTCTCAAAAATTAACTCTCGCCCAATCCGAGACCGAACGCACCAACGCAGAGTTGACCGCCAAGTCGGAAGAATACACGCGCTTCCGGCGCTCCAAGCACGCTGAATTCATTCAACTCCAAGCAGCACACGACGCGCTCACGCAGAAACATGCTTCTATTGAGAACTCGTTGAGAGCTATGCAATCTGCACATACCTCACAGACGCACCAGCTTACACAGTCGCTTGTCAAAGTTCAGGATTTGCAGGGCCAGCTCGCGGAACAGGAATCGGCGTTTTCGACCGAGGTGTCTGGATTGAAAAGGTTGGTTACAATCATGGAAGAGAGGGAGAATCAAGCGAAGGAGATGGTGGACGGTATCGAGCGTGAGTGGGCAAGTGTGGGTGATCGTGCTGAGAAACGGGAGGCTGCACTTAGGGCTGAGACTGAGAAGGAGAGACGCGCTCGGGAGGAAGTCGAGAAGAAGCTGGAGCAACTCGAGACAGTAATAGAGAAGATGAATCGTGGCGAGCTTCCCGTTGCTGGCCGTGGAGCGACTCTCCCCGGTACCCCTGGTCGTGCCTCTGCCCATACCGCTGACGCGATGATGGGTCTGAGCCCAACTGTAGCGATGGCCACCAAGGTGCAAAAGGGTGGAAAGACGTTCACAGAAGTATATACGGACTACGTGCGCCTCGAAGAAGACTACGCGAATAAGTGCGCAGAGTACGATCACATGGACAGAACGCTTTCCGATGTTCTTGCTCAGATCGAAGAACGGGTACGACAGATCGTTCACGTCATCCATGGCATGACAACTCGCTCACCATTGTACTCTTAGGCTCCCATCCTGGCGCAACAACGCGAGGAATACGAACGTCTCCAAGTCGAGGCTACCCAACTTGCTAACCAGCTCTCGACCACTCTCTCCGAACGCGATGCCAACGCTGCCTCCCTCCAAGAAATATCCCATAAACTCAAGAAATCTCATCAAGAGACCGACCTCCTCCAACAACAGCTCACAGACCTCGCCCGACAAGTCCAAGCACTTCTCAAAGAACTTGGACGACGTGCAGATCCTTCGATACCCTCAGATGAAGAGCTTGACCAGATGCCTGCTGATAACATTGACGCGGTCATCACCAACAATCTCGTCGTCTTCCGCTCGATCCCTGAACTCCAGGAACAGAATGAGAAGTTGCTCAAGATCGTGCGCGAGCTCGGGGCGAAGATGGAGGCTGAGGAGAGGGAATACCGCGAGGCGCTCGAGCAGGAGCAAAGCGAGGCTGTCCGCGAAGCCCACGAGGCGATTCAAGAACTTGCGGCCCAGCTCGATAGACAGAAGAAGAGCAGCGAGATTACTATTCAGGCGTATATGAAAGAGCGGGATACGTTCAAAACTATGCTTGCTCGCGCTGATCGCTCGGTGCCACGGTCGGGCGTTAATGGTGACGTCAACGGCGTCTTACCCGCTGCATCGAGTGACTTGGTTGCCGAGTTGGAGGAAGTCCAAGCGCAGTTCGAGTCGTATAAGACGGAGATGGGCATGGACGCTGTAACACTTCGTGAAGATCTCACTCAAGCACAACGGGAGCTCGGTCAGGCGAATGCAGCTCTTGCCAAGGCGGACGCCAAGATCGAGTATCTCAACGGTAAGTTAGTCAAGCGCCTACCCTGATTGATTTGCTCACTCTGTACCAGAGCGTCAACGCATGACTCAAGAGCAGCTCTCTTTGCAAAGTCGGGACCTAGACAACTTGGCTATGCGCAACCAGCAACTCTACGATCAACAAACCCGGCTCGATATCGATCGTGAGCGCGTCATGGACGAGCTAGCAACAACCAAGAACGATCTGGAGCAACTTCGCAACGAATCCGCGAACCTCCGAGCGGAGAAGAGGATTTGGGAGGTGAGTCAATATTGGAAGAACCGCTGTCATAGTCTCACGCGGACCTACCCAGAGCGTACAAAGCCGACTTATCGAGGAGAACAAGAACCTCGCCGTGGAACGTTCACAACTCTCCGATCTTATGGCCAACGTCCAAAGAATGCATAATGATCTCGAACGCTCAGGAGAAAACGACCGAAGACGACTTGAGACGCAGATGCAGATGATGGAGAGCCAGACGTATGTTGTTGTTGTTGTTGTTGTTGTTGTTGTTGTTGTTGTCTCACTTGCTTACCTTTGACATAGGCAAGACCTCAAGGTGCAGTTGAGCCAAGAACGTGATACCCTCCGACATATCACGCTCCAGAGGGACATTGACAACAAAGATTTCCAAGCTCGCTTGGACAGGACGGTGTGTCGCTGCGTAAATATTGAAATATTCGGTCATCCTCATACGTTCTTTCCAGACTGAGCAACTATCGCAAGCGCGGGAGTCACTCGTTGGCGCCGAGACCACCAAGACACATCTACAAGAACGCGTCCAGGAACTGACACGTCTATCCCAGGGTAATGAGGAGAAGCTTGCTGTGTATGAAAGGAGAACCTCGGGCACCAGTACTGCTGTTCCCGCTTCTGGGCTCGACATGCCACGTGAACAGCAGCTCCAACAAGAGGTTGCTGAGCTACGGTGAGTTCAGTCCTGGGTTGGTCAATGACATGTACTGATATGATTTCTGCTCAGCTCTGCACTCAAGGTTGCTCAGGTCGACCTGGCAGCTGCTCGCAGTCACATGCAGCAGTTCCAGGAGATCAGTCAAGCCAACGAGGCTGCCCTGTTTGCACTCAATACTACTCACGATCAGTACAAGGCGGACGCTGAGGCTCAGCTTGCAAGGCACGAAGTATGTGTGCAATTGCTGACTGACTCTAATCCTGGTATCTAAATTTTCCCGTAGCTCGAGTACAAATCACTAGAGGAGAAGCTGCATTCCGTCGAGCAAGACCTCCAGCAGTCGACGGTCAAATTCAACGAGCTCCAGAAAATTCTTGAGACTGAGCGAGCTGCATGGGCCAATGACAAGAAGACTCTCGAAGATACCATCGTGGACATGAGCACCTCAGAGAAACACTCTGAAAGTGATCGCACCGCTCACCAGCGGGAGGTCCACGCATTGGAAGAGCGCGCGGTGGTACGTTTATATTTTTTTTGACCCAAGCCGATCAGCTGCTGAAGGAAACCTACAGGCTGCGGAAGAAAGATACTCACGTGAAGTCGTGACTCATGCAGAGTCCTTCAAGACCATTGAGAACCTCAAGCAGCAACTTAGCTCTGCCCAGAATGCGTCGCGTCAAAACTTGGCAGAGGCTGCCAATGCCCAGGCCAAACTTGAGGCGTCGGAAGGAAGCTGGAAGCAGCAGAAAGAGGCTCTGGACAAGGAAGTCGCGGATCTCAATGCACGGTAAGGGACTTACTGCGATACACAAGTTTTTGCGTCGCTTATACTATGGGCAGCTGCAAGGATCTCGCCGCTCAGAATGCACTTTTGTACCAGCACCTTGAAAGCGTCAGTTCACAAGCTGCACGTATCCGCCAGGTCGCAGATTCTTCGGCAGAGAGCATGCCTGGAGATGTCGACACAAGCAGCGACACGGACAAGAAGTTATCCGAGCTTCGTTCAGTTGTTGCCTACCTGAGGAAGGAGAAGGAGATTGTTGACCTTCAGCTTGAGCTCAGCAAGCAGGAGAACGTTCGCCTGAAGTCTCAGATTGATCATTTGACCCAGAACTTGCAGGAAGCCCGTACAACTCTTTCTGAGGTATGTGAAGTTGACGGTGTTATCTTTTATATTTGCTAAACAACATTTTGCAGGAGCGTGAACGAGCTATACAAGCCGCCACATCTGACGCGCAGCACGCTGAAATGTTGGAGCGTATCAACCAGCTGAACATCCTTCGCTGAGAGCAATGCTACTCTACGTGCCGACTGCGAAACCTATTCCAAACGCGCACGCGAATTGGACGTCAAGCTCAAAGTCCTTTCTCGTCGAACTCGAGCCTGCGCAGGAACAAGTTCGTGTTGCACGTGCAGAGCTCCAGGCTCGCGATGCCCAAATCACACTTCTTGAGAGTGAGAGCAGGCGTTGGCAGGAGCGTAACACGCAGCTATTGAGCAAGGTTGCTTCTCCTTTTTTGTTGCTACACACGAGCGTCTCTCTAACAACAATTTACAGTATGATCGCATCGACCCATCTGACGTTCAAACGTTGAAAGACGAGATTGAAAGCCTCAAGACTCAGAAAGCTGACTTGGAAAAGCGTCTCGCAGACCATGACACGAAGGACGCGGACACCGCCACTAGAGTAAGACACCGATGCCTATACACCCTGGCAAGTGTCTCAAGTCTTTTTATACGTCTAGCTGTCCACCTACGAGGATAACCTACGCAAGTACAAGGATCTAACGGCCAACCTCAGAGGGCGCTTAGGCGCTGTCAACAACGAGAAGTCGAGCTTGAATAAGACCGTATCTGATTTACAGGTGGAGCTGAAGAGTTTAACGGCAGAAAGAGATTCCCTCCGTACCAATGCTGGTCCCGGACCAATGCATCTATGGAGCTAACCAGCCAGTTGGAGAATTTGCATCAAGAAAAGGCTGCTCTTGAGAAAGCCTTGGCCGACGCAGAAGGCTTCTAAAACTGCCGCACAAACCGCTCCTTCTCCTGATCAGTCATCACTCATTGTCTGTCCCATCGTTTGATATTTGATTTCTTACATTCTGATCCCCGAAACAGGACAGCTTGCGGTCTGAGAGGGACAAGTTACTTGCTGAGAAAGAACATGGGGCAAGACTCCTGGTGTCGGAACATCCGATGCTACGAAAGCCCAGTTGGAAGTGGAAAAAGCAGAACTTAACAAAGCTCGCGACGAGGCCCTTGAGCGCATGAAGGTACGTTAACAGGCCATCGCCTTCGCCTTGGATGTAAGCTGATGTTATCCAGACTGCAGAGGAACGAGCGAACAAGGCAACCGATGATGCTAGGAGCCTGAAGCTGTCGAATGTAAGTTGTCTGCAGCCGCTATTTTCCCACAAAACATTGTTCTAACGATTCATAAAGGACAAGTTCCAGGCCAGGGTCTCCGAGATGCAAAAAAGCAGACTGACGGCTATCGCTGAGGCTGTCGAAAAAGCCAAAAGCGAATTTGCCACCAATTCAAATACGGAGGAACTTGCAAAACAGCATGCTCAAGAACTCGAAGCCCTCCGCGCGCAGCTTTTATCTCAGCACGAAGCGAACCTCAAGGCTGCTGTCGAGGCTGCGACCGCAGCTGCGAAGCCAGAAGTCGCTGCTGTCTCGACTGACGACTCGACGAAGGCTGCCATCGCTGCCGCCATCGCCGTGCACGATCAGGACATGCAAGCCAAACATGCCGATGAAATATCTTCTGCTGTTGAGCGCGGGAGAATGGAACAAGCTGCCAAGGGCAAACTCAAGGATGCTCAGCTCGTTCGTTCTCAAAGCAAAGTCAAGGAATTGGAAGCTTGGGTAGAGGAATGGCGGAAAGCCGGACTAATACCCGAGGCTGTTGCCGCCACGGTTGGTCCTGCCGCCTCCGCCGCAGGCGTCACTCCTCCACTTGCCACTCAGGTCGCATCTACCTCGAAAGCTCCCGCTGCAGCACCCACCGCAGCATCGCCGGTGGCCACTTCGTCAACGTCGGCTGCCAGTGCAGCTGCTACTGCCGCCCCCGCAAATACAGCGACGCCGGCAAGCACTGGCCCGCCACGCAAGGCACTGGGTGGGGCAGTTCCTCTGGGAACCACTGATGGCGCAGGACGAGGCCGCGGTGTAGCTCGTGGTGTGCTCCGTGGACGAGGAGGACTAAGCATACGAGGCGCTGCACCAAGTCGAGGAGGTGCACCTTCTCCTGCTACAGCTACGCCTCCTGTCGGCATCAACATTATGGGAATAGCGGCGAACAAGCGTGGCAGAGAGGATGATCCCCAGTTGGGCGATTCGTTAGCAAAACGCATCAAACCTGCCGATGAAAGTACACCAGCTGGAGCTACACCGGCTGCGGGAGGTAGCAAACCGCCAGTAGTCATCAAACGACCGCCACCCCCTTAGACACGCGTTTTGTGTGCTCCTCGTGTTCTCTTTCCGTGCCAGTGCCTGCATCTTGTACCATTACCATGCATTTTACTTGAGCATTTTCTTATTGCAGAATCAATCACTTCTTCATAAATTGTCATACCAAAGTTCTTATTCTGGATCCAATATTCAGTACCGATTTTGCGAGAACGCGCTGAAGTAAGCAACTAATAAGATTTAAGAAAATACCAATGCATAAAAAAGCTCCGCAAACTAGGCGGAACACAAGGTGTCATGACAAGGACAGCGTAAACAACAGCAAGCTGTGACAAGACGTAACCAAAATGCGTGAGTGAATTCGTGGGGCATTCCGGAAAATGGAAAAGGCGGGAGTGATGTGATCTGTTCAATGCGTGACGATAGCAATAGATAATAGCAGAGTGAACGCGACGTGGATGATGAATAATGGGGTATGTATGTAATGCGATGTCTGCAGAAAAGGGAAGGAGAAAGGACTGGCAATATAGCGACAGGTCGAAAACGAGGGGAATAGTAATCATAAACTTGACCGAAACATAGGCATAAGTGATGGATGAATATTAGAATGAAGACGGGTGATGCTTAAGAATGTTTGCAAGAAATTGAATGTGCGGATTTGGCGGAGTTAAAATGAATGGATCAGGGATCAGGCAACGATGGTCCGCGACAGCCTTCTAGAGACCGTCTTTCCAGGGACCATAGCTTTGATTGCACGGCGAACGAGAGTACCTTTACTGTCGTCCTTCAACACGCGGGAAGAACTTGCATTTGCGCCTGGACCGGAGGCAACAAACCCAAGCTCATCGATAGATGTCGATCTCCTCCATTGATCCTCGCTAGAGACAGGTGGAGGCATCGCCCGCTTACCCGCCCCAAACACTCCAAAGCTACGGGAGTGGGGCGGCTTCGAATACTCGACGGTGTTGACGGTGTTGTGCACGGGTCTGAAATTGTCGGATTGGTAACCTTTGCCGAGGCGTTTGACGCCTGAGGTGGCCATCAGGAATCGATCGTAGACGCCTTCAAGACGTTGTCTGTCCGGGGAGTCGAGAGCAACTTGGTCAACAAATTTGCGAGGAGGGTAGGGCTCGACGTGGTAAGGAGATGAATTCAAGTCGTCGAATTGAATGGACCGGCCACGAGTAAGTTTAGGCGTGGTAGTCACATCCTCTGTGAACCTAGGCGAAAGGGGAGGCGCAACGAAGAGGCTTCTGTCAAGAACAGCAGACAACCTGGATGGTGGAGCGGATATGGGAGCTGACGGTTGTAACAGCCAGTCAGCACTCGGAACCTGGTCAGTTTCGTGCGAAATTACGCACCCCTATCGAGGTCCATCGCCAGCTTCGACACATCCCTAATGTGCCTATCCAAGTTACTTTGCGACTTGGACTTCTCTCTCCTCTTCGACGGGCTACCACTTTCGAAGATCCTATCGTCAGTTGTCTCACTGTTCACCTGTGCAGGTGACCTAGTTGAGATGGTTGCTCGGCGTTTGCGGGGGGGCGTTTGCATGAGGACACTAATCGAAGGTAGCACAGGCATCGAAGACTCTGGGGTATTGATGTACGAGAAAGATATGCTTTGATCTTCGCTGCGGGACCGCCCTGGAGAAAGAGGCGCATCTGGATCAGTAGACTCGGCGAAGATCTCATTTGCCGCGAGGAGACGTCGTGGGAGGCGAGACGATCGTGTCGTATTGTATGTAGTGTTGTGGTTATTGTTCTGGGTTGAACGGTGCTGAGACGAGGACCGGGACATTGGTGCCAGTGGAAGGGGAGCAGGAGGTGTGACGCTCGTCGAGGCGAAGTTCTGGCAAGTTTCTTCAACAACCTCTGTTTCCAAGATCATTAATCAGTCAATATTCCCAAGCCACAACCCCCAGGACTCACTCTCAACGCTCTGGATCCACAAGTTCATGCGATCTAGAGCGACCTCGTTTTCGGGACGGATGTTTTCCCAACTAAACCTCCCTTCCTCGCCTGACCTCCTTTGTTCAAAATCGACAGGTTCAGGAGAGGCACACCACACAGGTGTATTGCGACCTGTGAGCTGACCAAGGGTAGACGACTTGTACAGACGCACGCCTTTGTCTGTCAGTTCCGAGGACATTGATGAGTGGAAATTCAACAAGAAACAGATGAAAAGAACTCACCGATCGACGCTCTGACGCTATGTTTCAATGAGCTCAGTCCCGACTCGCTTGTCCTGCGCACCTCAGCAGGCAACCCAATGTCCGTCATCGACTCATTCATCAGTTGACGTTGCTCAGATGCACTCTTGTCCATTTCCTGACTGAATCCAAGCACAGAAACCGATCCATTCCTCGACGACAATACCCGCGCCGACGCGCGAACGCCGATCTTCGCCATCTCGATCTGGCCCTTGTCAACATTCGTAGACGCACAAGATGTCGTGACGGTCGTCGTGGTATGAGAAGTTGTAGGTCTTCCGACCTCGACGGTCATCTTGACTTCCTTGATTTGTTCCACTTCGAGAGGGATTCTGTTTCGGGTGGCTTGAACCGAGAAAGCTTCGGCAACTACCTCTGCCTCCACTTCCGAATCGGAGTCGTCTTCAGAGTTGGAGTCGGTACTTGACATGGTGAGCACGGTAGATCCCTGATCACCACACCCATCAATGCTCATATCCGCCAGCCTATCCATCTCTCTCAGTCGCTCTCGCTCCCTTTCCCAATCCATCATACGATCTCTAACACTGCCCTTCGTGACGGTGGTTGCACCCGACAAATTAACCAAAAGCGAACACGACGCAGTGGAGGTATCCTGCTCCTTTGCAGTCGTGTTCGCACCCTGCGGTGCAGCCTCCGAGCTTCCAAATGGCACGCGAGTTTCGTTACGAGCAATCTGGACCTGAGATGGCAAACCGCCATTCTCCTTGTTCTCCTTCCGCGCGGTCGCGTGTCCCCTCGCGTCTTTCGCCTTGTTCTGTTTCTCTCCAGCGCGCTTCGCAGGACGCCCAACGCCATGAGCGCTCAAATCAACGTTCTTCGCGAACCCAGTAAGATCTGCGAGTACACCACCCCGCCCGCGGACGCGGGGCGGCTTTCCTGAGAGCTGCTTCGATGTTGAGGTTTGCTGGGAAGTCTGTGCCGTATGGAAGGAGTCCGAGCGGTCGTTGCAGGACGCGCAGGCGTAGGGGTTTGGAGAACGTTGCGTGTCGCAACGGGGTGGGGACATGCATAGGCACGTGTATAGTTCTCGTCGTACGTTTGATTCCGAAGATGGGTGAGATGCGAGACGGGGTGTTTCTTGTCCTTTGTGTCTGCTTGTCCGGGTGAAACAGGCAACTGGTTCGCGTTCCCGTACGCACCGGCTGTTGGTGTGGCACGTGGAGATGGTTGTCGAGGACCAAGTGGACGTCTCATCTGAGGAAAGCGAGTTGAGCGAGATCAATGTATGCGGTTGCGTTGTCTGTGCATTCGCGTTGTTCTCCCTGTCCCGAACCGTTGTAGGCATCGCCATTTCTCCCTTGCTCATTCTCTACTTCGGAGTCGATCTGACGCAAAGGCCTCACGATGGGAGAGGCTTGGACTGTGGATAGCTTCCTTACGTGTACGGGAGTAGACATCCCGGGTGGAATACGGAATTTGGGTTGTGACTTTGAGCATGAGTGGGCTCGCGTGTGTGCGGACAGGGAGATAGGAGGTGGAAGATGGCTTGGTATGGACAGCAGGCGCGTGGCTCGATTTAGCCTTTGCTTCAGATAACGCCTCGGGAGTTTGGGACCTGCTGACCGACGTTGTCCCAGAAACAGCCCTAGGTGGCACATCGGATCTTCGAAGCCGACCTGGAATTAGACTCCATCCTGACGCAGAACCTGACACGGACTCTGTCCGAGATGTTGATCTCGATGCAGGACGTAGAGGAGCCTGAAGCAGTCCTCGATGCTGACCAGGGAAGGGAAATGTCGAGGAGACGCGACATCGATGGCTCTCTGTCCTTATCCTTATCCTTGAAAGAGTCCCTGAATGAATCGAAGAGTGATGGGGTTCGACCATGGAGGTTGGAGGGAGCAGCTGCGGATGCTGACTTCCCTGCAAAATATATCTGAGCACTTGTCATGAGAGAACAATTGTATGACCCACTATGTCCAAGAAGCAGGAGTTGAAGTCTCGACCCAATATGCATCACCCATAGCCTCGGTAGCTGTACATCTCAGATCGGCATTGGGAACGATCATGCGCTTAAGGAAACGTTCGGTAAGCTGGGACATGGAGTACTTGCCAACCCATTTTCCTCGCATCTGCGTTGCGTTGTAAGACACTAGGGGCTCCAAGGGAAGTGATGAGGACCCACGGTGCGATTCCAATATCTCTCCAGATCTTCCTTCTTCTCGAAGACCTCACCCTCTTCATATTCAAATGGAGTACGCCCGATGAGGATCTCGAAGAAGGTTACTCCAAGTGACCAAAGGTCGGACTTCCGTGTGTCATGGGGAAGGCCGCGAGCGCGTTCAGGAGATAGGTACTGCGAGTACGGCGTTGGTACCGGGTATACGACGCCTGCAAGTGACGACATACCTCTGGCGTACCATACGTCAAGTTACTATGAAAAGCTTTGGGAGAGTTAACATCGTATTTTTCCGCGAATCCAAAATCGACGAGAACGGGCACGTTAGCGCGTGAGAGCAGAATATTGGCTGGTCTGCAGAAAGCGAGGTTAATGATAAATTTACAGTGGAGGAGCTACATGTATGCGCCAAGTAGATGAATGACGCACTTAATGTCATTATGGACGACACCTCTCGAGTGAAGGAAATGACACTCCAGACAGGAGAGATCTGAACCATTCCTTTGCGCGTGGTTCGGATACTTCGACAGGGATAAGAGTTGGAAGGTATGCCCTAAATACAGACAGATGAGGGGATGACATGCAACAGCGCAAAAATGAAGACTGACATGGTGATCAGAGCGTAAGACGGAGTAATGATGAATGAATGAAACGGGACGATGGACGGGTGAGGATCGTGCTTGAAGGATCTAACTATCTTCATTTCGTTCCATCTAACGAGTTCCTCGCAGTTTAGCGCACAGCAAGGTTGATATATGCGCTACACTTACAGCGAGCGTACTCGCGCCGCAGTCGTGGAAGTTTTTGAACGGTGAACGAGTTTTACCGCTACTTCCATGTCTTTGACCTTGCCAGACGACGATTTGGGACGGCAGAGCCACACACTGCCCCAGTTTCCGAAACCGATCTTGGTGCGAGTAAGGTCAGTAACTTCAAACTATATCGAGAAAATTGCTCACTTCTTTCACAAACTGGAGACGTTCTGCGAGGAGGTGGTCGGAGAGGGAGAAGACATCTGATACTTCTGGAGGTGAATCCATCGTGTGCGTGTCGACGTCGATGTCGTCGATGTTGACAGAGCTTGAGTGATTAACGGACTTGAGGGATGGTGTTGTGTGAGATACAAGTACAGAGCGAGGGGTAACAGAGAACAAAGCCAAAACTTGATGGCGAACAAGAAATAGCAACAAGGGTACTTGCCCGCTGTTTCGCCCTACGCCAAATTGCAAACTTGAAGCACCTCAGCGACTCGAACAACCCCTGGTTCGTTATTCGAACACTGGCCAAATATGGGTAAATAACGCGTACGTGCCGTGAGAAGCACGCGTGAGCCCTTGTCACGGTCACATTTGCCGCCAACTTGATCTAACTTACGCCACGCACTCCCAACACGCCAATCACATGAGGCAGACGCAATGAGGCATATGACGACTTACATAAGTACATGGGAGGAGTACTACAGTCGACTCCCTCTTACAGCTGAATGCGAAACGTTAGACCGCTCGGCGCTACGTTCGACTTAGGATTTTTGTTTACATGTGGAGTAGTACAAATAACACTTATCCAAATATGGTTGTCACACCTCACCGGCACCCACCGGCAAGTATGCCATCTATGGAAATCGTCGTCACATTGCATGAGCAGCAAAAGAGCAGATTGTCACTATGTCTGCTCATATACGCCCAAGTCAGATCGCTCGAGCTACTGGAATCAGCGTAAGAACCATTCGTCGGACAATGTAATTGTGATGGAAGACAGCCTCAGTCCAGCGAGATCCGATCCAGCAAGGTCGACCCAGAAAATTGACCTCCCTTGACATTGCAATATGTTCTTACCTAGCGTCATAGCTTCAACTCATATCATTCTAGTTTCTCGAAGGCTGTATTGAGTGAACACCTGACATCTACATCTCAGAACTACAGGAAGAACTCGAGGAGGCATGTGGCATCACAGCTCATGAGACGACCATTGTACGAGCCCTTCGACAGAGAGGTTTTTCGAGGAAGAAGGTAAGTTTGATAGTTACTAGTACCTTTAACCTCCTCTAACTGACGAAATGCTTGGTTAGGTTAGCCGCATTGCACTCGAGCGCAACGAGGACCGCCGTAATGCGTTCCAGGCATTCGTCGGCGAGAATTTCCGTGCAGATCAGCTTGTTTTCGTCGACGAATCAGCTTGCAATCGAAACACAACCAACAATGGCTTGGGCACCGAGATGCAGTAAACAAGACGGCAGGATAGAAACTCAGGTGGACAGACATGGCGGGAACATCACTCATTGACTGAAGTGGGACACTCGACATTCGAGCGCAGTGAGCGGTGAGCAACTTGAAGTGAGCAAGTGAGCGTTGAGCGTGACAGTGACAGCAACTCGGTTAATGTTTGTTTGGTTTACTCCACAATGTAAACAAAAATCCTGAGTGGAACGTAGCGCCGAGCGGTCTAACGTTTCGCATTCAGCTGTAACACATACCCCCCGGTTTAGGCATTAGGATATGGGTTATGAGGGAGTATGGGGTACTCGAGAGACTTAGGGTTAGGGTTAGGGGTGCGGGACCCCACACAAAGTCTGGTCGTTGTCGTTCATGCTCTTCATCTCTTCATCTCTGCAGCTGTGTCCTCTGCCTGAATGCGCCTAACATCATCTACAACTTACGAGCGAATGGATCATCGACATATCTAATGTATTTACTCACAACAAACACAGCCAGAAGAGGATTGGCTTTCAACTCAGCCTCAAGTCTGGCTTTTCGCTCCTGTATCTGATTTTGGTTAAGCCCCTTGTAAGTGTTGAAAAGTCGGCTGCCAGGGATGCAACTTGCTAATCAAGCGTGACGAGATGCAGTGGCAGTGGTTATTCGCGATAGTGGATGGCAAGTACACGAAGTACGGTAGGGCTAATGTACTTGTGTAATACAGTAGACTAGTAGTCGCGTGAGGATCCGAACGATTCAACAGTAAGAATGATTGATGTTTTGGTCTTCCTTGCCATCTTGGGATGTTGAAGAAAAATGATTGCATAATAAAATTTCCTAAATTAGTATCTCACCGGCATTACCCGGCTAAAAGTATGGGTTATGACTTGATATTTTACTATGGGTTATGGGGTATGGGGTATGGTTCCATAATCCCTGCAAACCAACTTGGGAAATGGAAAAATGTATGGGCTATTAGGGAGTATGGGTTAACTGGGGTATGGGTTAGGAGGGAGTCGACTGTAGTATGACTTTGTGTCCACTATGCGAGACAGCCCTGGGTGAGCACAGCTTCAAGGCCGCATCAGCTTACTTCACCTCCAACTTGAACCTCCCACCCACCGATCCACTCAACGTCCGCTTTTGAGCTCATCAAAGACCATGCGCAAAAGGGCAAACCGTGTGCCACCTCCCGCCACACTGTCATACTGGCCGCCGATCTACCCTACGATGGTGATGGTCATCAAACAATGACGAGCGTGTCCTGGGAGGCCCCCTTGTATTTTCACTACTAGACTATAGTCTGTTCAAGTTAGCGTGGTTGATCAACCGCTTCTTTCGTTACTGGCCACCCCTGACTTGTAGTCAATCTCAAAGGGAAGCTTCTCACTGTCAAGATGAATGCAATGTACTTGTGTAATACAGTAGACTAGTAGTCGCGTGAGGATCCGAACGATTCAACAGTAAAATGATTGATGTTTGGGGTCTTCTTGCCATCTTGGGATGTTGGGAAGAAAATGATTGCATAATAAAATTTCCTAATTAGTATCTCACCGGCATTACCCGGCTAAAAGTATGGGTTATGACTTGATATTTTACTATGGGTTATGGGGTATGGGGTATGGTTCCATAATCCCTGCAAACCAACTTGGGAATGGAAAAATGTATGGGCTATTAGGGTATGGGTTAACTGGGGTATGGTTAGGAGGGAGTACGACTGTAGTATGACTCTTGTGTCCACTATGCGAGACAGCCCGGGTGGAGCACAGTTTCAAGGCCGCATCAGCTTACTTCACCTCCAACTTGAACTCCCACCCACCGATCCACTCAACGCCGCTTTTTGAGCTCATCAAAGACCATGCGCAAAAGGCAAAACGTGTGCCAACCTCCCGCACACAATTACATACTGGCCGCCGATCTACACCTACGATGGTGATGGTCATCAAAACATGAGCGAGCGTATCCTGGAGGATATTATTCACTATAGTCTGTTCAAGTAGTAGATAATAAACCGCTTCTTTCGTTACTGGCACCCCTGACTTTGTAGTCAATCTCAAGGGAAGCTTCTCACACATTTTGCCAAACTTGTTCCTAGTACCGTACCTTGTGTATTCGGAGGCCGAGTCAGAGCCGCGGGGAGTGAGTACGTACCTGTGAATCTTGTGTTCAATGAGGTGTTGTTTGTGCATCGCTAGCGCACACCCGCTGAGCCTCAACTCCCTTCAACTCTGGGTAGCTTGTTTACAGTAGTAATATGATATGATATTATCACTATATGGTACTCTGTTAGGGACCGGTGCCGGTGGTTACGGGCCGCATGGAGCTGTGCCTAAGCGCGTGTATGATGTACTCCACTTCGTCCAACCCACGACATGGCACCGCTAGCCCAGGCTCTCCAGGTTTTTTTTCACTCGAACTGCAACGACGGTAGCTCTATCTACCGTTGTGAGCTCGACGGCGGCTGGGCAGTTGGAGTGTGAGTTTCTTCTAACAAGTTTACCTCCATATTCAAGCTCACTACATATTCACAGTGTCCCGCAAGGCGGTGAGGAGAATGCGGCGCCTCATTTCATTCGAATAACTCAACAGTCTCGGCTTTAGGTTATTCTTTGGGCACCGTCGTAGAAGCCTGCATTAAGCATCAGGCTGGGTCCTCCCATGCAGAACCCATCCATGTCACCGCACACTATCTTCGCCCTACCAATACTGGTAGTGCCGAAGTGCGCGTGAAGGTGCTAAAATCCGGCAAATCTTTCACTAATATACTCGCCGACCTAGTGCAGCAGGTTGGTGATCAACCTACTATCCACACCTTACCTGGCGCCCTCGGCCCCACTGACATGGCTCTAGGAACATACAAAGATAACCGCCCCATCTCATCTTTGGTAACCTTTCTGTCTCGGAACCTGGTCAAGTGGGGAATGTCTTGGCTCCACCATCTTCATAATTTTTTTTTTCTTTCCCATCG